>SNQJ01S0034046.1:49843-91121 GCA_010110895.2 Picea sitchensis | reverse complement strand
CTATTCCCATAATGTTCCATTGTTCTCTCACTATGGCTAGTTGAACCTTCTCCAATTCCACCTCATCCTATACATTGTTGAGCACCATATCTAATTTAACATAGTCATCTAAAATCACATGGCACTTTGGGCAATGCTAAGGCACTTATGTAATTCAACATAGTAAGTGAAGATCACATGGCACTTTGGGTCATTATAAGCCCCCTATGCAATTTAACACAATCAATGATGTTTGCATGGCACTTTGGATAGTATTACATGGTATTTCCCTGAAAATTTGACCATGAGTTGTAACTAGACATAAACCCAAGAAGGCCTGAAGAATATAGTATTCTTGATAGATACCCTTGAACCCCTTGGTCAATTCAACATTGATGTCAAGATAGGAAGTTGAGTACCATATAACTACAAAGATCTTGACTCAAGAACCTAGGCTTCAAGGTAATATGAGGTGGTGGATTACCTTCTTTCATAATCTGCGAGAGTTTCTCTTCCTTTTTGTGAGTCTTAATAAGCTTTGAATATGGTTTAAAATTGGATTTAGCATTCCTTATGTCATGTATAACTTTGGACCTCCACATAAAAGGAATGAAAAGGGGGCCCTACATGCCACTTAAAATGTTCTTTCAAATTTAATTATAGCATGGTGAAACTTGGATGGAGGAGCACTTTACTTCTTTGTGTATTGTCATAAGATTTCCTTTTGGTTCTACAACTCCTTTATTTGATATATTGTTAGCATTGAGGTGTTGTATTTTCACATTTGAATCAATTTGAATAAAATGTAAGAATTCATCATAATCCTAGCTTGGGTTAAGATGTGAGAAATAGATAAAGAGGAGCATTGAGAGATTTTTGGAATTATATTTTATTATTTCATGAAGGTTATATTTCATCTTTATTTTTCAAGTGCTCTTTATTAGTCCTTGCCCTTTGGGCTCGTAACACTTAATAATAGATTCTAGTTGCTATATTAGTTATTGAACCAAAACCAATGCAAGCACAATACTTTAACCAAAGTTTTAATCGATTTATGCAAATTTTTATCTCACATTTCCATTGTTATAATAACTTTTCAACTTGAGGTCTTATTTGGCCTCATTTGGAGGCAATGTACAATTTATGAGTTAGAAACTTAGGAAAGAATGAGTGCATTAAGATGTATTGCGGTGTAGATACTTTGAAGTGAAGTAATTTTATCTTGAGAGTTAACATTACTTTGTTAACATTTATTGCTAGCATGCTTATTTCCATATCTCATCCTTTAGCATGGCATGCTTCTTCTGTCAAGTAGATATTTGACACATCTATCAACCCTAATTTTAAGTAGATATTTGACACATCTATCAACCATAATTTTGAGTGGCATGTGGCTTCACTGTAGATATTTGAACATCTATCAACCATAATTTTGAGTGGCATGCGGCTTCAATGTGGCATGTGACTTCATAGGTTGTAGCATGTGGCTTCATCCATCACTCTATTTAATATCATCATAACATTAGCTAGGTGGTCACTCTTCGTCTCATGCCTGAGCTTGGAGGTATACCCCTAGTCGCATCATGCCTGGTCCGAGGATATTCCCAACTCCTCATCAACCTGGGTGCACTCCTCTAGCCCCTCCTCCTGGGCGCCCACCTCAATCACGACCGGCTTGGTCCTTCCACATTTTCTTCCCAGCTAAGGCTTGTGATTTTTCGAGCAGGAAGAAAACAAGAAGAGAAGAGGGCACTTACACTAGATATGTCAATCTGATGCTTGTTCCGATTTCCCACAACCAGGAGCGGAGCCATAGCCGACCGCACAACAAGTTACTTCCTTCACTTCAGGACTGGAAGCACCAGCCAGAAGGAATTGACTGTTGCCAACACCAGTAGGGAGCAACCAAGAACCTGGGGCAAGCTCCGAGAATACAAGATTTACGCATTATTCCAGCAAGCAGCCAGTTCGTCGGTTCGTTTATTGGACTAGCCTCCAGGTTCTGTTGACCTATTCTGGTGATTCCAGAATCAGTATTATGAGCTCAGGACATGACCGAAAGCTAGGGAGAATACCCAACCCATCCTCAATTCCCCAAAATACCATCCTCAATTCCCCGAAATATCACTATCGTATCGCTCCCCTCCTCAAACAAGCTGCAAGAAAAGAAGTGCGGGCCTTGGGATTATAAGGCCAACTTTTCAGAGAAGGATCTTTTCAAAGTCACACAAAACTTCAAAACTAAGGAGTGGGAGAGAAAACTCCGCGAATGGAGGAATTAGAGAAAGATTATGGTTCGGTCGGAGCAACCTTTACTCCTCACTTGGACTGATCGTCGCGTGGGAAAGAATAAGAATATGCCGCACTACTTGCCATTATTTTTGAACTGCAATGAATGACATCAGACCTGCAGGACCTGTGTGAGCAGAGCTATTCAGACGCAAAGGAAAGGAGCGAATTTCAAGTCGGTTTTGTATCTCACTCAGGCATAATCTCTCATGCATGTGATATGTGGAGGGAGGCCTTCAACAACTGGATGGCGTACCTATCTCTCGACTGCAGAAACTCAATGGCGGAAATCAATTTCCTGAGAGGTCGAAAAAAGCAGTCCCGAGGTTTCGAAGGTAGAAGTCACTCCATAGGCAAACTGTTGGTGTGGAAGGTCTCTGGATCTGAGATCGATCGGGGTGGGCTTTCTCCTCTCAAACAACAAGATGTATATGAATCTAACCTAGGTCACTGTGATGGATGCAATTTAAGTGGAGGAGGTGCATGGGGATCATGGAGGCAACCGAGATGGACACGTTGTTAAGCATTGCATGCTTTAAGGGACCTGTCCTTAAGTCCTTATATAATTATTTTTTAATTTTGTGTTAATTCTCTTTTTAAATTATTATTTTATAAATAGAAAAAAAAAATTAAAATGAGGAGACCTTACACTAATAAAGTAACAACAATCTACACAATTCTATAACTTAATAAAGTAACACCAATCTACACAATTCTATAACTGATATGATGTTGTATAACTTAATAAAGTAACAACAATCTACACAATTCTATAACTGATATGATGTTGTGTTGAATAATTCCATAACCCAATTTGATGTTTTCTCAACTCTGAAGGCTCGAAGCTATGGTTTGTCTACAACATAAAGAGATTTATAACAAGTCCCTGCCTTAGGGGTTGAACTGAAAATATGGGAAACATTGGCAACATGAAGAACTAAAAAGCTCAAGTCTAATTTCAAGCGTGTGTTGTAGATATAACCACTTGCAGAAATATAAAACGGAAGGAGGAAGCTGATAGTAACCAGGTATATCATATATTTTTTGGAAGCTAATTTGATATGCCAGTCAGATTGAATAATGGCCAATCTAATTGGATTTATTAATTTCAGTTATTTGTTGCATAGGCCTTTTTAATTGGAATTTGTTGAACAATAATTTCAACGACACAAGCACTTGAAGCTTCTGTTTTTGTTAGGCTTCAACTATCGACAACAGGACTGTTATGCAGTGGAACGAATCATATAGCAAAGCTATCCCTTGCCTTCTTTGTTTATGCCCATCTCATGTATACCACTTTGGGATTTTGTCAAAAAAATAAGTAACTTCTTTCTGTTGTTCAATGGATTTAGAGTGAGCTTCAACTCAGCGTGATCACATTAGGAGGCTTTGCAACTAGACTGAAAACTTGGTAGATACATCGGCCCAGGATTCTGCTATGTACTCTGCAACTTTATATAGATTTAATTTACATAAACTAAAGCTGACATTTCATCCATTCCCACACCTAAAATATAGTACAGTTGTTGAGAATAATATAGTACAGTTGTTGAGAATAATTACCTACTCTATTGTGAAGTTTTCAGGATTTAATGGTTCTGCCGTTTTCAAGTTTTAAAGCTTCTGTCGTTTACTGGTTTGCAGTTTTCAGGATTTAATGGTTCTGCCGTTTTCAAGATTTAAAACTTCTGTCGTTTACTGGTTTGCTATTTCATTAGACTACGAACATTCTTTGTTTATAAATTCGATTTCAAGTATAAGTACTTTATGATGGGTGTAAAATTAGCTTTGTTAACCAAGTAAACATCCTATCATTGTTTCTCCTTCGTCTGTATACATTTGTCAACCTGAAAGCCAAATCTCCCAGAAAGAAATATAGGATGGGACGTAAGACACTGCCTGCATTGATATCAATAATTTAATGGGTACAAGCCGTTCCCATTTTGGTGTCAATATTTAATGAGTACAAGTGCGGAATGAAAGACCCATCTAGCTTAAGGACCAATTATATAATTTTACATCGAAATGATATTCAACTCAGTTCATGATAACAACATAATGTACGTAGATTATAGTTTGTATTATGGAGGTCGTTCTATATCATGATAACAACATAATGTACATAGATTATAGTTTGTATTATGGAGGTCGTTCTATATCTCATATTTGTTGAATATCTATCTTTTGGATAAGAGAAATCTCAAAATATATCCATGCTAACTTGGAAGGTTAAGTGGAAAAACCGTAGCTATCGGCCCAACATTTTCTATTGTTATCAAATCTTATGATCAGGTTTTGAATGATTATAAGTCATTGTTCTGCACATTTGGAGAGAATTTAAGTGAATATTTTATTAACATTGATCATAAGTATTTCAAGAGAGCCATTTGATCATTTTATTCCTCTATTAATGATGGTGAGGTTAGTAATCCACATGTACGTCAACCACAATCATCTCTACAAACTCGCAAGGGAACACAAGCCTCTAGCAAGGGAACACAAGCCTCTATGTGGAAAGGTAGAACACTAAGATAATTAGGGTTCTACAAATAATACCTAGTTTTATGTAACCTGATTTAGTCGCACCATTTCTTTATTATATTAGGAGTTGTTACATGAAGGCAACTTAAGCTTGATGCTTTGATGGCTATCTTTACATTTCATCTGCCATTTACTTGGAGGAGAAATGGAGATAAATCCATATCTACAGTCATCAGGAGAAGATTGTCAATTTGGTTGTTGTGGTAAGCTCATGTAAGAAGGCATTCAATTAAGCTACTCAATCAAATCATTAGATAACACATTGCAGTTCAATCAATAAACTATTGGATAACACATTGGAGCTCAATCAAACTCCTCTACCTTTTGTGGCAGGGACTTATTGCTCTTCAACTCCTCTTGTTTAACTAATTATCTTAAATTTTAACCTTTTAAATATTTTTTAAGTTCCCTTTATTTAACTGATTATCTTAAACTTCAACCGTTTAAAAATAAAACTGTGAGTAATAATTAGTTTTTAGATTTTCTAATTATAAAAGTGAAATGTTTTTTTTTATTAACCTTTAGGTGGATGTTAATTTATTTAAAATAAAATTTAATATAAATAAAATTAATTGAAATATAAATAAATTATAAATGATAGTATACTTCTTCATCATAGTATTTTATGATGTTTTAAGAAAATAAATTGTAATTTAGTAAATTATTATGTAGGGATGCTAATAACATCATTATCAATGAAATCATCATTACAAAAATGATTTCGGGGGAAGACTGTTTCACCGGTTTCTCCCTCCCTTGATAAATTGTGAAGGACAGAGAAATGCAGAGAGAAAAGAATAGTATATTCAAATGTATGAAGAAGTACAAAAGAGTTTTGAAGAGATTCAGAAGTGATACAAACAATAGGAAATAACTGAGCTTATATATGCTCAAAGCAAGACAGAATAACTGAGCTTATATATGCTCAAAGCAAGACAGAAATAGAAAGTACAACTGTCCAGTACAGCTGGCAGTGTACGGTTAGTCTGTTGAGGATACAATATTTTAACACTCCCTCTAGACCAACAGTTTACAATCAGCAACATTGACTATGCCTAAGTGTTGTCCATGAAAATCAAAACCGACTTTCCTAGTGGCTTTGTAAAAAATATCAGCAAGTTGATCTCAAGAACCACAAAATTGAAGTGCAATGTCACCGTTATTGACTAACTCGCGTATGAAATGAAACCGAGTGTCAATGTTTTTACTCTTCTTTAGGAACACATGGTTTTTTGGATAATGCAATTGCTGATGTGTTGTCACAGAAGATAGAGTTGGATCCTTCTCTGTTGGTGACATGTCTTTCAATAATATCTGAGCCATACAACTTGACAAGAAGCTGAGGCAGAGCTACATACCTTGCCTCTGCAGAAGATGGATACAATTGGACGCTTCTTCGATGCCCATGAAATCAGGTTCGTGCCCAGTTGAAAAACATATCCTGATGTGTGCTTTTCCTGTCATCCAGGCTACCTGCAAAGTCACTATCTATGTAACCAGAGAGTTGATTACAATCAGATGTAGTGTACCATAAGCCGAAATGTAGTGTTCCTGCTACATATCTCAAAAATTCGTTTTGCCATTTTCCAGTGTGAATTTTTCAAGATTCCATGAATTTGAAAACAAGGTTGGCTGCATACATGATGTCAGGCCTAGTTGTTGTAAGATACAACAAACCGCCAACTAAACTTTCTTTGTATAAAGTAGAATCCACTGTGAGACCTTCATCATTCTTGCTCAACTTTGTGCCTAAAGGTATGTTTGCTGATTGCATCCTTCCATGCGAAACCTTTTGAGAATGTCTCACGATACTTTTGTCGTATCGCATTAAAAATACCTTGGCTGATTGGTGAACCTCAATGCCTAAAAATATTCTTCTAGACAAGATTCACATTCAAATTGCATTGCATGGCATGCTTTGAAATTCAGCTCTAGATTTCCTCGTGTAACCATGTCATCAACATATAAACATACAATTAGTATTTTACCGTGTTGATCCGTTTTGGTATAAAGTGTGGGTTCATTTTGACTTTGTTGAAACCACTTTTGATCGGATAGGTGTCAATCACTGCATCAAGCTCTTGGAGCTTGCTTTAGCCATGCCATAAGGCTTTCTTCACCCGATACACTTTGGTTGGGTGCTCTTGGACTTCAAATCCGGGTGGTGGATTGACATAAACTTCTTCTTCTAAAACCATTTAGGAATGCTTCTAATTTGACATCCATTTGGTAAACTTGCCATTTGTGCTAGCTCAGTGCCAATAAAGTCTTTACAGTGTCTAATCTTTCTATTCGAGAAAAAGTTTCACCATAATCAATACCCTGTTGTTGTGAGAATCCTGGGCAACAAGTCTTGCCTTGTGCTTTTCTAATCCGCCCTTTTTCATTTAGTTTGGTTTGTACACCCACTTGACACCAATACTTTTGTTCTTGGCAACAACAAGATCCCATGTCTTGTTCTTCAATGGAGTCAATTTCTTGGTTCATTGCTTCTGGAACTCCAATGGCCTATCGCCTCTCTTAAAAGATGTGGGCTGGACATGACATTAAGCAAAAAATTATGTTGCTCAAAAGTCATCCAATTGTTGGGATGGATTTCGCTTCAACTGTGCTCCTCTGATTCGTGGTTCAGAATGATTCTCTACTAGAAGATGAGGTATCCTGTGAATTATCTAGTGGTCCTTAGACTTGCGTTCTTGGAGGAATGAGTTGAGGTAATGGGTCGTCAATTTTCTGTGGTTTTCGTGAATCTCATGTTTGTGCTGGATTTCGACTATCCACTTAGTCGGTTTTCCGGAATCATCCCAGTAATTGGTTTTCTTCCAAAAATCGTACATCTCGGCCGTAGAATTAATTTCGGTGATGGGATTGCAGCTTGTAAGCTTTAGAGGTTCTTGACTTTAGCAGGAAAATATGCATTTCTCACTTCTATCGTCAAGTTTTTTTCCTTAATTCGGAAGGTACGTGCATATGCTATGCATCCAAATGTCTTTAGATGAGCTACATTTATTTTGTCCCACTCCAACCTTCTTGGGGAACTTTCATCCTAGACTGCACAGGATCCGGTTAAGATAGATCGAAAGATGCTATCGTCACCAAAAAGCTCTTGACAAATGTTTTTCTTTACAGCGTTCTTGCCATCTATGATGGTCTCGATTCTTTCTTTCAAACACTCCATTGGTGGAGTATATCTTGTTAGCAGCCAGATGATGATGCCTTGACGGCAAGAGCTCTGAATTCTCTCGATATTCTCCTCCATCCGAATTCTAGTAATTTTGAGAAATTTTACTAATTGCCGATTAAATTCTTTGAATTTTAGAATGTTTCTGCATTTGTGTCCCAGAAAATATCCAGATTTTCCCGCCGGAAATCATCAATAAACTAGAAAGTAAAAACTACCACCCATTGACTCTGTTTGCATTGGTCCAATATAGGTCGGGCAGAACAAGTTCAAGATGTTGTTTGGTTTGATTGGAAGATTGTGGAAAAACAATTCTCTTATGTTTTCCAAGTATAAAAGACTCACATGGGGGATTTGTTTCAAAATAGGTAGATCCCTTGGACTGTTGGAGTTTTTCTGCAGACTTAGACTCTCAAACGGTAGATGTCCAAATCTAGTATGCCAAACCATTGTTTCATGGTTGATGGCCTCGGTACAGGGTTGACTCGTGATTTGCGCCTGAGGGTGAGGGGAAACATCCCATTTGGAGTCATATAGATTTCGAAATCAATTTTCTAGAGGTGGGTTTTCATCATATTTTACAGATGCCCCCAAAAGTACCTTATAGCCTTTTCAATGAGTTCTCCTACACTTAACAAGTTATGTTTTAAGTTCCGAACATGATAGACATTAGATATATCTTTCTTTACATTCTTCCTGGTAAGAATAGGAAATCAGCTCTTCCTTGAACTTTGACTAAATGATCATTACCAAGTTAGCACATCGGGAGGAAATTGAAGAACCAATGCTTGAAAGTAAGTCTTTATTACCTGTCATGTGATTGTCGCAACCACTGTCCAAAATAAATCAGAGGTCTTTAGGTTGTTGTTCGGCCAGTAGGATGAGAGGAACATACCACGAAGTTGTCTCCCGGTGATTTGTCATGTGTTCTCAGCCTGAGCATGTCAAGCTTCTTCCAAGATTCAGATTCAGAATGCCCATACTTTTTGCAGTAAAAACATTGAATGCTGGATTTGCCATTCGACCTTCCTTCCTTTGAGGCTGGAAATTCTGATGGTGATTTCGTTGTTGATTTCTTTTACTCGTATTCAGTGGACATTGCTTTCTGTTCATTTCCTCCCAATCAAGTTATGGAGGGTTACCCGGTTGTTCTTCCTCTTACTTCTTCCTCCTTTCCTCTTCCGGTCGAGAATTGAGATTGAAGGCATTTGATATTGACTCATCTATGAGATTCAGTCTGGTCTCATGTGTCACCGTATAATCAATAGTTCATCCGCTGGAGAAGCTTGACAAATCCTTTTTGATTCAAGGATTGTTGTTACATCCATTTCAAATTTCCTGGGTAGTTTCTGAGAATTTTCTCAACAATTTTTTGATCAGTGATGGTTTCACCAATAATTTTGATCTGGTTCACGATGCCCGTGACTTTGGTCATGAACTGATCCGCATTTTCGGACTCTGTCATTCTGAGAGTTTCGAATTGTGTCCACAAGGACTGTAGTTTAACTGCTTTTACCCTGTCATTTCCTTGGTAGAACGTTTTGAGGATGTCCTGTGCCCGTTTGAAGTACCGTCACCGTGATTTTCAAAATCGAATCATCCACGCACTCAATCCGTAATTTCGCTGTTTTGTCCTCGTGAGTTGCCCGAGCAATTCTCCGGCATTTGTCATGGCGCGAGGGCTGTATTTGGATCTCGGGTTCTACATAGCCATTGATCCATCGTTCCCCAAAGACTCGCTTGCGGTGAACTAATTCATTCGAAGAGATTCTAATTCAATTTTTCCTTAAAGAATCTGACCGAAACGCCCAGATTGCTGTGAGACGATGCCATATATAAAAAAATTCAGAAAAAATAGAGGGAAAATTGCATTTTACCCTCCAATCTCGTAGATCGCTTTATCTACGATAAATATGGGATCTTATCGGGCTTTAGATGGTCCTTGGTCTCCTTGCAATGTGAACACGCGCCAGGTAAGCCGCCACGCTTTTCCCCGTTTCCTTTGCTTTTCAAATAAACGCGAAAAATAGCCTTCTACTCTTTCACGGTCCAGATCGCATTGATCGGATTCGCAGATCGTATCGGATATCGCTGACCGGTTTCGCTTTCGATTTTTGATGTTGAGGTTCTTCGCCTCCTTGATTCCGCGATCGCCAATTTTCAGATGAAGCGTGTTTCCTTTCGACTTTTCGCACT
Organism: Picea sitchensis; assembly: GCA_010110895.2. Taxonomy (NCBI): domain Eukaryota; kingdom Viridiplantae; phylum Streptophyta; class Pinopsida; order Pinales; family Pinaceae; genus Picea; species Picea sitchensis. Next base: position 80,935 of record SNQJ01S0034046.1, on the reverse strand, counting down.
CTCGTTGATTGCCGCCACGGTCCCGCCAGACGCGACGGTCAGGATCTCTCTCGCTGCATTTCGATATGATGTGTCCCATCTCTTGTCTTCATGATTCGCGAAATGTCGAATCCTGAAAAGTCGATGAATGCGCTTATCTGGACTTTTCCCGAAAAGCCTCGGCGTCTTCCGCTTTAATGCCGCCCCTAAATGATGGACGCTTAGATTTTGCATCTGGATTTTCATCGAAAGAAACCCGACACTTTGTTCTCGTGTTTCGATTCCGACCTCGATTTTTCCATGGCTTTCTCTTCGAACTTTTCTCGAAATGTCGGATTTTGCGCCACGCCGGTCCGGAAGATAGATGGACTATCTCCGACAAGCGCCTCGGATATCGCCAATTTGCGATGCTCAAACCGCCAACTTGAAACCCTCGGTCGCCGATACGCTGACGGTGCTCCTTTGATGTCCACACGCGTCCTGATGATCCGATCGATTGAAATTTATTTGACAACATGAAACCCCGAACTCCCAAATGCCGACGGTATAATGATACCGCCACGGTCCTAGCAACGGATGGCCGAGACTTATCGGATTTCGCGATTTTCATGCATCGGAGTTTTTGGAGAGAGATTCTTTTCGCCCTCCAACTCCCGGATTCTGACGGCATGGATAGATCTCACCACGTACTTTGACGGACGGTCAAGGTGACGCTGGATTTCGCAACTCGCTGTAAGTTTTAAATTACCTCTGCACCGCAGAGGACTAAACCTCGTGTACCTTCAACATCCAACGGCCGTCGTCCTTCGAAGATCCGATTCCGTACCGGAATGTGTTCGCTTTTCCGTCTTCTTCGCCTGGATCGGTTTCACCGTGACCGGTTTCACAAGATGAATCTTGCGCCTTTACGGCTATTCTGGCGGTTTGATGCGATCTTCCGGTTTAACGAATTTATCCTCGCGAAGAAAGATTCTGGAATCTTTCAAAGATTTGAAAGAATTTTCACGATTTCTTCGTTCTGTGCTTCAATCTTTAACAGATGTGAGGAAATTTTTCGAGTTCTTTAAAATTTCTAGCCTCCTCCGACTTTTCTTCGTCAATCTGACGCATTCTTGAAAAGATTACAAGAATCTTAGGGTTTCTTCTTCTGCGTTATCTTCGTCCAGATCTTTCGAGCGTTGTATGCTCCGCTTCCTCCGCAAGCTTGTTACTACGATCTTTAAAGAGTATTACTTCCAAACTCAGAAAACCGTCGCGGCTCTCAAGATGTGTGTGTAAGTCATACCGTGAGGATCGTATTACCTCGACCGGTGAAGAGGCCATCAAATAAGCTCTGATACCACGATAAATTGTGAAGGACAGAGAAATGCGAGAGAAAAGAAGAAGGCTATTCAAATGTAAGGAAGAAGTATAAAAGAGTTCAAGATTCATGATACAAACAATAGGAAATAGTCGGAAATTTATATATGCTCAAAAGCAAGACAGGTAAATAGAAAAGTACAATCGGTCTAATTACAGCCTGGCAATGGTCCGTTGAGGATACAATATATTTAACATCCCTAGAGCCAAGGCTCCATCTTCGAAGTCAACGTAACAAAATAAAATCCTAAATGAGCAATGAGAATGGACCACGGAGTTCGTAGAACAGTATCGGGGTTTTTTGGTATTATGGTGAGAAGTATTGCAGTGTAGTACAGGCGCTATTCAGTCTGCGGGCTACATATTTGTGGTTCAATCTTATTCAATCCGACCAAAAATTTCCATTACCAGTAGAACCAAAACAAAATTCCTCACAATCTGAGGACATGGCTGCTGAAACAATTACAAGGCCAGTTATGCTCTTCATTAATTGCTGCCTGATACCATTAGTCGTAGCCCAGGGAGGAAGTCCATATGGAAGTTCCAGCGATGAAACGAATTTGAGAGCAAAAGGCTTGATTCTTGTGAAGATCAGGTGTCTCATAATAGTGTTTGTGGGCACTTTCGGGGGAGGCATTTCTCCCTATTTTTTCGGATGGAACGAGAGCTTTCTTTTGCTGGGAGTCAGTTCGCGGCTGGCGTCTTCTTGGGGACGGCTTGGATGCATTTTCTCAGCGATTCCGCAGGAACATTTGGAGATTTGATGGACAAGACGTATCCTTTTGTATTCATGCTCTGTACTGCAGGCTACCTTGTTACCATGCTCGCAGACGTCATCGTCGTTTGGGTGTATGAGAAGAAAGATGGACCGAGCATCCGCGGTGCAATTCCTCTTGAAAGAATCGTCGGTGAGTGGTGGCCGTTTTGATCAGATTTTAATAAATTTCCTTACTCTGCTAAACGGTTCTCTTGATACCGAGAATTAGTTTCATTGTCGCAACCTTTTGTTTGCTGACGGATAGCAGTAATGTTATAATTACTAGATATTGGCGATACAGAAAGTGAAGTACCCACACATACAGGCGAGACACCACTCAACATTCAGGTGAGTTGAATATGAAATAGCTATGTGTGTGTGTGGAGTTATTTTCGATTTGATTTTATCACTGCACAATCTGCTTCTGCGTATAGTCGGAGATGTTTTCTTCTTTGCGATAGGGAGATGTTGATATTTTTATGAAATGAGAAGGTCCTCCAAACACCGCCCCAGACAGACGGACAAACGAACATGATGAAGGCGGCATCATTGGTAAAGAGGACCACCCTGGGAGACAGCCTATTGCTCATACTGGCACTGTGCTTCCATTCTGTCTTCGAAGGGCTCGCCATCGGTGTTGCAGGCAAGTCGTCTCTCGTCTCTTTATAGATTATACTGTTCTCCGCAAATTATTGCCGGGTTGAATTTCTGAAAGGTAATTTAACGTAAACTTCGTCTGGCACCGTTGCCATCAACCATCTTCTGTTGAAAGGAATAATACATAACACACAAAATCGTATCCATTTTGACAAACCATTTTACAAATATTTGGCCGTAGTTATTGGAGCAGGACTGATTGCAGTGGTAATGAATTGGGACTAGCAGAGAATTTGCCAAGATGGTCGATGCCCTATGTCAGCCACTACAGTGCTGATTCAATTGTTTCTTGTTATTCTCATCAGTAATTTACAATCCACAAACATTGTTGTCAACTCATGATCAGATTGTCTTTTATACCATTCTCTCTCAGATATCATGTTTTGGAGCAATTTCTTCCAATGCTCAACAAAGAAAATGGACGTCACGTTGATCAGTGTAAAGTGTACAACCTGCAGCGGGTAAGCTGCTAACAACCATTACAAAACTCCTGATCTGAGGATTGTTAACTGTTAGTTGTTATCAAATTTTCAACTCTGTTGTATATGAACATGAACATACGATTGTTAGTGACTAGTTATTTTCAAATTTTCAATTTTTCAACTCTGTTGTGTACCAACATGAACATAATAACTTGTGATCATGGGAGATTCGATGCATGGTTCCTCTGTTGTGTTACTGATTTTAATCGATACTTTGTCTCCACTATCCATAGCCATTTTTCAAATATGATGCTTCAATTCACTCACATTTCACATGGTATGCTTTTAGGACGTACCTCACCTTACTCCAAGTTATAAACACTCCTAGTACTCTGATCTCGAATGGCATGTTTTTGTTACGTCCTTCGCCTCACTCAACTCATAATCTCTTAGTCCAGCGTACGATCTTGTAGGCGTAGATATTGGAAAACAATATCACATGCACAAGACAAAGATAACTCCTAAAGCCACAAAAACTTATACAAGAGAGAATGATCTATTAGATTTGTTGTGTTGTGTGTAATTACAAGGAAGATCTCCTAAAGCCAAAAATCTTATACAAGATAGAGTGATCTATTAAATCTATTTATTATAGGTTGAGAGGAGACAACATTCAATATAGGTAGTTGGGAAGTTCACATATTGTAGTAAATAGGTAGTTGGGAAGTTTACCTAATGCACTGATTTGATTTAAGTAAAATTAGTCACATGTGTTTGTATATGAACACCCTTCATTAGTGAAACTTAGGGAAGTAAAAAACACATTAAATCTCAAAAATTGGTCTTGCCTACTCGTCTTGCTAAGGTATCCAAATACAAACTCTCATAAGTGGAGAAAAAGAGAAAACTAGGAAAAAAACTCCACCCCTTAAGAGAGAAAACAAAGAAAAAAAACATATATAGAAAGTAAAGGTAGGAGGACTCAATATGACCTCCCACAGACAAATTATGTCCTTCACCCCAAGCATTGATCTTAAATGAAGAAAACGAGGTGATGGCAAGGCATTAGTGAAGAGGTCGTCAACTTTGTCATCAATAGGAAAATACTTCAAGTTGAGAACATCCATGAGTTGTCTAATGAAGTGCATGTGAATCTCAATGTGTTTTTTCCTTTGATGTTCCACTGGGTTGCGATAAATGTATATGGCACTCTGATTGTTACACCAAAGAGTGGTGGGATGATCCTCTTCAATGCCAAACTCTTCCATTAGATGTCGAAGCCAAAAAACCTCCTCACTAGAAAGAAATGCAACGCGATACTTAGCTCATGTAGAGGATAATGCAATTGATGACTTCTTCTTGCAAGACCAAGCAATTGGAGTGGAGCCAAGGAAATAGACAAAGCCAAATGTAGACTTTCAATATCCATATTAACCATCCCAATTAGAGTTAATGAAGCCCACAAGACGATAAACACGAGAGGTATACTAAATGAAAAAATTGGTAATTCCCTGAATGTACCTCAAAATGTGTCAGTGACTCTCATGAGATTCTTGAGAGAATCAAGAGACAAGACCTACTACAAAACAAATGTCCATATGTGTATGAGTCAAATAAAATAGACTCCCAACTAATTGTTGATACAATGAAGGATTAACCTGTGGTGAAGAGAAACTGGAAGTAAGGGTAACTCTTTAATGAAATGGAGTAGGGGAAAGATTGCATTCAACCATGCCAAAGTGCTAAATTAAATCACTTGCACATGTATTTTTGTTGGAAAATGAAGATCCCTTCTGAAGACTGAAGAAACTACAGAGTAAGAAAGTAATGTAGAGGTACTAGATATGTCTTATCAAACCATCCCATCAATACTTTTTGAACACTCTGAATCATAGATGAAGAACTCCCCCTGAGAATTAAATCACCCACATACAAAACTAGAATCAATAGATCATTGCCTTGCCTCTAGTGTAATAGGATCAGAACCGAAATGATTGAACCATGAAGAAATCATAAAATTATCCATCTTTTGATTGAACCCTGAAGAAATCAGAAAATTATCCATCTTCTCACACCAAGATCGAGGAACTTGTTTAAGACCATACAATGAATGTTGAAGACTGCAAACAAGAGAATGATCATGCACAAAATGAGGAGGTTGTTCCATGTAGATTTCCTCATCTCTTCAAATCCATCTGGTATACTCGACGTGTGGAATTCATATTGTCAACATGGGAAAATGTCATAGAGTAATGTATCCATTCAACCTATGAAAATCCCCTGGCCAGAAGATGTGCTTTATAGTTTTCAACAGAGCCATTTGTTGTTGTCAACTAGTTTTCGTCCCTTAGAAAGAGAAACAAGATCACATATGTGATTCTTCATCAAGGAAGAATAATCCTCTATCATGGAAGCATCCCATTTATATATCCAAACAACTTAAGAAAATTGTTGCGGTTCATTTGAAATGGCATGACTAAAAAATGAAACACGAGTTGTTTGTGACTAAATATGGCGAGAGACATAGGTTGAATAGCTGAAATCACTGGGCTCATAGCCATACCCGTAAGGCCTGTTTCTCTCATGAAATATACTTTTGAGATGTGGTTCGTGATCAAGTTGTCTTTGTTCAGGCTGGTCATGCTTTGTTGGTGCAGGTGCAAAATTTTCTACTAACTGATGTTCATCTCAAAAATGTTCATCCTCTTCTTCTTCTACGAAGGAAAAATTTTACACATGATCTACACCATTGTTAGTATGATAAACTGAGGGTGGAGAAGGAGGTGATGTGGGGTTGAAGCCCTCATCAAAACAAATGGATTTCCGAAAGAAGACTTCTTTAGAAATAGGATCAAATAACCTATATGCCTTCATATCCTGATAGTAACCAACAAATATGAGTGGTTGGATCTTCTTCTCCATAGCCTTGCGCTTTTAAACTGAATTAAGGCCCATGTTGGATTTCCAAATACTCTAAAATGAGAGACATTGGGATTAACATGGCTCCAATATTACTCCAGAGTCATATGCAAAACTAACTTTTGAGGCATTCAATTCTAAATGTAGTTGGCACAATTCCTTGCTTTAGCCCAAAAGGAGGGTGTCATGTTATTGGACTCAATCATACAGTTTTCCATTTATTTCAATTTATGGTTCTTTCTTTTAGCAATGCCATTTTCTTGAGGGGTGCATGGAAGAAAGTGTTGATTTTGAATGCCATGTTCTCTACAAAAATCCTTTAATGTCTAATTGACATACTCCCTGCCATTATCTATGCATAGTTTCCTGATAGGAAGAGATGACCTCTTGTCAACAAAATCCTTGAAGGATTTAAAAGTATCAAAGAACACACTCTTGTATTTAAGAAAGTACACCCAAGAGTGACGTGAGAATTCATCAATGAAAGTGAGGGCATACTTAGCCCATGAAAAGGAGTGAGTTGGAAATGACATGAGATCACTATGTGTCAACTCAAGAGGTGTTGTTTCACATAAGGCCTTCCCTTTAGGAAAATGATATTGATGTTGTTTACCAAGGACAAAACCTAGAAAAAATCCATCATTACAAGAAACATTAGGAAGACCAAGCACCAAATTTTGTGTTCTCAACTGTTGCAAATATTTGTAGTTTAGATGTCCAAATATTTCATGCTAAAGCCTACTCAAAGAATCAACATGTGTAATGAAAGAGGGACACGAGGGATAATTAAAGGAAACAAACTTGTACAATTGAGAACTATGATCAACTTTTCCATATGCAACTACAATGTTTGGATTTTGTAGTTCTCGAATGACTACACCATTAGGAGAAAAATCTATTGTTTTCCCATTACCAAAATGACAAATCTGATATGTAGAGAGTATATTTGCAAATATGTCAAGAAAAAAAACAACATCATTAATGTGCCTTTTATCTAACTGTTTAGTGTGAGATCCTAAAACATCCAGTTGTGTAAAGTCTCCAACTGCAATATGTGAAATGATACATTCATATGTGGAAGGAAACAACTCTTGAGAATGATTCATGTGGTATGATGCAGCAGAATCAAGTATCCAACTATTTGAAGATGCATATAAGGCCTAAGAAAATAAACCATGTAATATATATTTTTTATATATTATGTTTAAAATTAATTAAAACATAAAGTCATGCTCTTTTTCATAAAGATAAATGAATTTACCCAATTAAATGTATATATAAACATTTTGTATACTAAATTTATGATCAAATATAAAATATTATATGTTATTAAACACATTTACTATTGTATTAAGTTTTCATCATTTCAGTTGGTATCAGAGTTGGTGCATCCTCCCCTACCCACATCATGCATCCACCATCCTCTCATAACCTCTATCAACCACTCCACCCATTCTTCATTCCCCTACGTAATTACCACATTTTACTTCCTCTGTCTTGTGCTTCATTTCCCCCTTCATAATTCCCCCGTAATATTCCTCATAATCACATACTCTCATACCCTCGAAAAACCCTCATCTCGTCATCGCCTATCATTGTTTCCCTTTCCCATCTTCGTTTCTTCAATTCCATTCCTTCATTCACCCTCTTCGCCCTCCTTTCGACTTCATTTTCCCTGCAAACCTGTGAATTCCTCCCCATGGATCCCTATCATTCCCATTTGCCTTCCATTTCTCCCTCCTCCATTCACATTCATCTCATGTGCTCGACCCTGCGTCTCCTTATAATTTGACCATCTCCACGATTTTTTCACATACCATTCCCTCATTCCTTCTTTTGTCATCTCCCTTCCAAACCCTAATATATATTTAATATTAAAATATTAAATATTAAGCATAATAATATTCAATACATATTCTTCTTTCATCAACCTCAACATCAACACTTCATCCACACTGGAGCTAAGAGAAAACTCTAAACAGTTTTTAGCAGGCCTTATAAATCAAGTAAGTACTTTGTTCGATGAAAAAAGTGGAAAACAAAATAAAGAAATAGTGGAATGCAACAAAAACTATGATGACATGAGTTTAGAGCTCGAATCAATCACAAACGAGAGTAGAATCTCATGTAACTCATCTTCACAGTGGGGGCCTCACCAATCACGTTACTTTCATAACATTAAAATGTCTAATAATGGCATGCCCAAGGTGAAGATTATTGTTCCATAATTTGATGGATCAGATGCAAGAGAGGCAACAACATGGGTAAATAAAATCGAGTAGTACTTCAGGTATTACCATATTTTTTATGATAAAGAAAAAATTAATGTCGCATCTATACATGTAAAGTAATGTGCGTATGAATGGTTCCTATGGTGGAGAGAAAAATTCAAATCTCTAGTAAGAGACTGGGTTATATTAAAAAGGAACTTCTTCCTACATTTTCTCAACACAGAAGAAAAAGGGGTTTTTGTTAAACTCACCCGATTACAACAGTCTCGTACAACGGAATAATTTTTTCAGGATTTAGATGTGCTATCTACTTGTGTCCCTAACATATCAGAAAATTGACTACTTCAAATAACATTATCAGAATTGAAGAAAAAATCCTTAATGAGGTCGAATTACTTGACATTGAGAATACCAAGCAAGATCGCTAGAAAGATAAAAATTTTGAAAAGAAACTTAAAGTTTATCAAAAGATAGCATGGCGCTCACTCAAATAATATTTCTCCAAATACATTCCCCCTCACAAAAGGACACCTCCACTAGACACGAGACACGATAAGGTTAGGGACCAATGTTTTAAATGTATCACACCTAATTGGAAATCATGCCATAAGTGAAAAAAAAATAAAAAATCATTGCGAAATAGACAAGAGTAACAATGACAAGGACGAAGAAGTAGGGGACACATATTCATTCGATGAAGAAACAAATAATTAATACTCACAAAATATCCATGAGTTATGGAATCAAAATGTAAATCTGACACTCTTGTTGCTACAATGATGGGTATTTCTCAGCCCCAAACTCAAAAAGTTTATCAATATGTTAAGAAAACTAAAGAAATAATGTTCATCGATAGTGATAGTTCACATAACTTTATAGATACAAATATATGAAGGAAAGTGATCATATTCATTCATCCTACCTCCGAATTTCAAGTCCCCATCTTGGGAAATAGGACTACGTCATGTGATGGGAAATGCCACAAAGTAGAAATATCCATGAGTGAATACAAATTAAAATCTGCTATGTATTCTATAGAAATCATAGGGGTAGATATTGTCTTGGGGACCCAATGGCTAGCCACGCTTGGTACTGTTGGATTAAACTTACAAGAGCAATTTATAAGGTTTTATCAAAATGGTAAAAAGTACAAATTATATGGAATTAACTGTCCTCCCCCACAAATAGTCTCGTCTAATAGAATGGAAAAAAATGATTAAAAAGGGAGCCCATGATTATTTCTTACACTACTATGCAATAGAGGGTACTACTAAGGAGGACAAAAATGATGATACCAAGAAATTGGACAAACCATTTGGAAAATATAACACCATTTTTTAGGAACTTCCTCGTTATCTTCCTCCACCTCATTCTAGATCACATCATAGAATTAATCGCCAATTCCTCACCAATTAGGAAAAAATAATGTATATAATCGCACCAACACAAGACAAAAATTGAGCACTTAGTTCAAGAATTATTAGATTGTAGTGTTATTAAACTAATCAAGAGTCCTTTCTTAACTTCGTTCATACTTGTTAGGAAAAATAATGTATCATATAGACTCTGTATTGATTAGCGAGCATTAAAAAAAATTATGATAAAGGATAAATTTCCAATTCCAATTGTGGATGAGTTATTAGACGATCTCCATGGCACTAAATATTTATCCAAACTAGACTTGAAATAAGTTATTACCAAATAAGAATTCGAGAGGAGTACATTCCCAAAATTGCTTTATGTACCCATGAAGGGTTGTATGAATTCTGAGTCATGTCACCTTTCATCCTATCCAATGTTCCTGCTACCTTCCAATTAGTAATGAATTATTTGTTTCATCCGTACCTACAAAAATTTGTACTTTTCTTCTTTGATGATATCTTTGCTTATAGAAAGAAATGAAACTCACAACTCAAGCACATTGAGATAGTATTAAAAATCCTTCAAGAGAATAATTTTTAGGCTAACAAATCTAAATGAAGTTTTTGAAAAAATTTAATAGTATTTTTGGGACATGTTGTATAGAAAGAAATGAAACTCACACGTCAAACACAAAAAGACAATATAAGAAAATCCTTCAAGAGAATAATTTGTAGGCTAACAAATCTAAATGAAGTTTTGCAAAAAAATTAATAGTATTTTTGGGACATGTTGTCTCAGATGAAGGAATCAATGTTGATTCAAAGAAAATTATGAATACGGAGTGGCCTAGCCCCAAATCAATCACATTGTTATGTGGATTCCTGGGTCTTACCGAGTACTACATAAGGTTTTTCCGAAACTATGCATAAATTGTGGCCCCATTAACAACATTATTGAAAAAAGATGCATTTAAGTGGAACGACGAAGATGAAGGATATTTTAGAAGGTTGAAGCTCTTAATGACATCCACTTCGATTTTTTCAGAACTAGATTTATTCAAATCATTTTTCCTTTAATGTGATGCTTCATGAGCTGGATTAGGTGTCATAATTATCCAAGATAATCATCCCATTGCATTCCAAAGTCGAAAATTCAAACCAAGGGAGCCAACAAAATCAACATATGACAAAGAAATGTTGGAAATTATGCATGTCTTGTTTAAGTGGAAACAATACTTGTTGGGAACAAAAGTTCTCATGAAAATATACCACAATCGCTTGAAGTATTTTTTAACTTAGAAAAAAATTTCATTAGAGCAAAAAAAATGGGTGAGAAAAATCCAGGTATTTGATTTCGATATTCTTTATAAAAAGAGAAGACTTTGGTTACGAATGGGTTATCAAGGAAACTTGATATTGATGCTACTTTTTTCACTATGTCCATCATCATTCTTGAATGGATCTCAGAAGTTCAAACTCAGTATATCAAAAATCTAGAAATAAGAAGGATAATAGAAGAAGTCAAAAGAAACCCAACTATAAATCCTAAATTCACTTGGGACAATGAAATACTATGGTACAAACAACATATATTTTTTCCCAAATATTCCAAGTTCAAACTCTAAGTTTTGAAATAAAATCATGATATTTTGTTAGTAGGCCATGTGGGTTTTTTCAAAATTTACTAAAATACACACTAGTCCTGATTTTGGAAAGGTATGTGATTCGACATTCGGAAATATGTGGCAGAATGCAGGACCTATCAATGAATTTTTTTGAAACTATTTCTTCTCTAGGTCTTCTGCAACCCTTTCATATCCTAGCCCAAAAATGGTCTGAAATATCTATGGACTTTATTACTGGTCTTCCTACCTCTGAAGGAAAAGACACTATATTTTTAATCGTCGACTGATTAACCAAATATGTCGACTTTGTTGAGATCTCTTCAAAGGCCAAGTCTAGACATGTTGTTAATAGCTATGTTAAAAATATTTTTAAACTTCATGGATTTCCCAAAGTTATCATAAGTGATAGAGATCCCAAGTTTACAAGCGATTTTTGGAAGGAACTATTTTTCTAGGTGGGGACATCCTTAACCATGAGTACTTCATACTATCCCCAAACAGATGGTAAAAATGAAGTGGTTAATAAATTCTTCGAAGGGTATCTAAGGAATTTTTTGAATGCTCATCACACACAATGGATCAATTGGCTACATCTCGCAGAATGGTGACCTACAATATTACATATCATACCTCATCAAAGATGTCCTTGTTTTAAGCAATGCATGGTTATCCACCTCCCTCTATTAAGGAGTATGTTATCAATTTTAAGGATCCTTTCGTGAAAGCCTATGTAGCCACGTCGTATGGAGTTCTACGCTCTCTTAAATATCACCTCAAACAATCAAGGAATCAAATGAAACAACAAGCTAACAAAATAAGAACCGATAGAGAATTTATGACAAGCGATTGAGTGTTCATTTGAATGTAGCCTTACAAGCAGAGTTCTCTTAAAAATTAGAAGAAATAGAAAGTTACTCCTAATTTTTATGGACCCTATCAAATTCGAAAGAGAGTTGGTTGTTGCTTACATCCTTGATATTCCAAATAAAGGAAAATTGCATGACTTTTTTCATGTTTCTTCTTCGAAGAAAAAACTAGGTCCTACTATAGATATATAAACAGAGTTGCCTCTTTTAGACAAATAAGGAAGGCTAATTTTAATTATTGAATGAATCCTTGAAGTACCAACCAAATTCCTCTGTTCTAGAAGAATTAATGGGTATTTGATCAAATTGAAAAACCTACCTGAAGATGAAGCTACTTGGGAGGATGAGGTGTTTAGATATAAACATTCGTCCTTTCCCATGCTTCGAGAATGAAGATTTTCTAGGAGGGATGACTTGTAAGATATATTTTTTTCTATATTATGTTTAAAACTAATTAAAACATAAATTCACACTCTTTTTCATAAAGACATGTGACTTTACGCAACTACGTGTATATATACTCATTTTGTATACTAAATTTATCATCAAATAAAAATTATTATATGTTATTAAATACATTTATTGTTGTATTAAGTTTCATCATTCAAAAATATGCACTTTACCAGATGAAGAGGCTTTGGGCACATAAATCGTGTGTTTCCCCATGTCTTCATTCAAAGCTTAAAGTTTCAACCCACATTTGGATTCGGCATGCCCAAGTGTGCCACAAAAATTGCAAGTTTTACTTTACTTCTTCTTCCTTGTCTTGGAGGAAGACTCAAACATTGCAAGTTTCACTTTACTTCTTCTTCCTTGTCTTGGAGGAAGAATCATTGGACTTGAAAGATGGAGGAAAAAAATTTGATTTCTCCCGAGGCTTGGAGGTATACTCACTAACTTGATCAGAATATTTCTTATTTTTGTTCAAAATCTTGTTCTTACCTTTAATGGTATGAGCCATGAGAGCTTGATTCTTAGTGCCATAAAGAGAATCTAATTGCATAAGCTTAGACTGTTCTCTAGTAATATGCTCACAAAGAACCTCAAAGGAGGGAATTTTAAACCACTTCCGAGTGCATCCATAGTAGAATAAAATGTAGAAGAAAATAATTGGAAAGGACCTTTCAGCTTGGATAAAATCAAGAAGATGCACTCTTTATCTAATTTGTTTTTTCCAAACCCTTTTAATTGTAGAACCAATAACTTGAATTTAGAAAGACAATATTCAATGGATGCATTCTCATTAGGTACAAGTGATGATAACTCTTCTTCCAATTTTAGGGCTCGAAATTTGTTAACTTTACCGAATAAGGAATCAAACTTGTCCCAACTTGATTTTGCGGTTGTACATTCAACAATGTTAAACAAAAAACTATCTAACACATGCAAGCCAATGAGACCCATGGATTCATCAAGTTTTTTTTGAAAGGATAACCTCTTGTTTTCCTTGGTGAACACATGTTGAGCCTCAACTAACATTTTCCAAATCCCTTTTGATTGCAACAATTGTTTCATCTTAAGTTTCCATATATGATAATTATAGGGAGTTAAGAGCTCAACTATCCTTAACTCTGCCATTTATAATATAAAATATAAAAAACATCAAATTTGTGTTTATATAATACCAAATGTAGTTTGATATAATTCAAACAACACAAAAAATATAGTGTTGGTGATATTTACATTTCAATCCTGCCAAACAAGATGTTCACTTATGTTTAATAATGAAGCAAAATAAACTTTGTCCAAAAACTCTTTAAGGAAATGGAATATCAAATTAACTTGAAATATACTATGTGAAAGAGATATTGTATACCAATAACTTGCATGATAAGGATACTCCAACTCTTATGTCGCCCACCAGAATCGAAATCCTTATATTTCACACATAAATAGGAAAGGAATGACACACCACCAGGACCAAGAGGGAGGGGAATGATCATGATTTTCAACTATGCCATGATACCAACAATTTCACAACAATCCTTCCAATACTAGAACCACCATTACCAAATTGGCGATAACTACAAGAAATAAGGATGTATTTGGGTAGGGATATGATCTGTCCACAAGTTTCCCTCCCACAAAGAGTATCAATGAAATAAATGTTTGCTTCTAGGAACTGACTTTCTTGGATGATAAAATACTCATCTTAAATATTCATAAGATGTGGTTAGGTTACAACAATAAAAGGAGATGGGTTTCCCGATATAGAAAAATAACCATCAACCCCACCTCTCCCAAACCCATGACAGATCCACTTGTGGATGTCTGTAACCCCGACACTGTTGCTTGTCCCACCTCCAATTTTCTCTTGAACCTATGCAACTCTTATACTCTCATCATTGACACCTAGAAATAAATCATTACCAGGAAGCTTGCAAAAGTTTAGAGCCTCACTAGAATAATAGATTGAATTTTTTTTCTATCCTTCATTTGAAATTGCACCACCAAGGCTACGAAGATCTACTCGTTTTTCCATTGTCTAAAGGAGTAACTGATAGAAAAGGTGATCATAAAGTGACACAGAATAAATCATCTATGTCCTTGTAGATGCAATTGAACTTGGGGTCTTCATTCTAGCCATTCACATCCATAGTCTCTTCCAATTAAGGAGACCCTAGGCTAGATCTGGTACCTCATCAAGGATCTCCACTATTTGGAGGAAATTTGACCGAACTAAGAGAGGAAAAGAGATGCCAAAATGTGGCTACATTACACTCAACAACTATAGATTTCAAACCAACAAATCCCCAAGTTGATGGATTGCATGGACCATACCTCTACAGAATCACAATCTATAGATATTGCCTTCCTCTAATCACCAGACAGATAGATTCAATTCTTCACACAAACTTCAAATCTATTAGATAAATATGAGAACAGGTTTTCATTCAAGCTTTAATACCATGTAGATATTAGAAAACAATATCATAGGCACACGACAAGAGAACTGCAAAAGACAAAAACCTTATACAAGAGAGAATGATCTATTATATATATTGTGTGAAATTACNATTGTGTGAAATTACAAGGAAGAGATTATCTATTTATCATATGCTAAGAGGAGGAAACATTCAATGTAGGTGGTTGGGAAGTTCACCTATTATAGTAAATAGGTGGTTGAGAAGTTCACCTACTAGAGTGACTTGACCTAATTTAAATTAGTCACATGTGTTTTTACATCAACAATAGGAACACAACAATAAACCATAGCAATCCATGACATCGATGGATGATGGAAAAATATATGGAATATCTAACCTATTCAATTGATTTGTGTAGGGAATGAATTCCCAATACATGGCTAAGTGTCTCTCCCAAACCTTCTCATGAAGCTTTAGTCTTAGTTAGACGAGTAAAATAATTGTCTATGTAAATGGTTTGATTAGAAAATCTTAACATGTGTCCATACACATGAATGTCGTATAAAGAGTTTTAGTAGAATACCAAGGCAAAAATGTTATAAACAATAAGACACTTCAAATAAAAGAACCTGAGACAAGAGATTTTGTGAAGTCTTTTTATTTTTGTATTTAGGACTACTCAATATTAGTATTATTATTGGCAACAAAATAAATTTTCTTTCTATTGGATCATTACATGTTATTACATGTGGACAACATTTTATGGTGGCACTAATGTAGAGAGTCTCCAATTTTGGTTTTCTTTTTTTGTTAACTGTTGAAGAGGGGGGAACGTCTTGGTTTCTTGCAATGGCTACTACTGGAAAACATCTTTTTTTTCTAAGGATATATTACATTTTGTAGACATCCTAGAGGACATACTTAACCCCAACAATATCTCCATAGGACAATTAAGTTGATAGTATTTTGGGGGGCCATAGGTGGGTTGCACAAGCCATACATCTAGCACACCAACAACCTCTTCCTTCTTGGGGTTACCCTTTCTATGCCTACATATGAGTATATGCAATTTTTTTCTTTTCTCTTATACTGGAATTCTTGCCACATACTCATAGCTTGAATTTAGTTTCACCCTTTTATTAAGTGTTGGAGCCACACACACACACACACACACACACACACACACACACACACATAGTTTTGAGTTAAACTTTCTCACGAGGTCGTTGTGGGAATGAGACCATAACAATAATTAGAGCTTATCCATTATCATCAACTAGTTTCTATTTGAAGTAGACTGTTGAAAGCACTTGAATCTAGTCAATAAAGTTGAGTTTTATTTCAAGCATGGTTTACATAATAAATCATTTTATCAAAAGTATTAACTCATAGCCATTTCATATATGTGATGTTTTCAGCTACCAACTTATATATGTGTTGTTGGATTGTTATTCAAGTTGAAGGAAGTTGAATATATATAGAAGACAATTTGATAGCAGATGCATGGAATTCCCTTGCATTTCCATTATGTGATAAATTATATTAGTTGAAGAAAACTTGATTAATGACACTACCATTACTTGGAAGATCATTTCCTTGTATTATTTCATTAATTTGAGATTTTGGTTGTCCAAATATGGCATAGTAAGCTGGTAGCATTGTTCATTTTGTCTAAAAATAAGTCCAGAGACTATGCATTATTATCTTAAAAAAACATATATTGACCTATTGTTCGCAATAGAAGTAGAGTCACCTGAGCTTTTTAATGGTTATTACTATCCTATGGTAACAAAGTAGTATCCTTGAACCCAATCCTAAGAAGAGACTTCATGCCTATATAATGATTAAATAAGCATAGTCACAGGCTTGAACATGTTCATAGATTTATTCTAATTGGATATCAATGTGCAAAGGAGTTTCACCAAAGATAGAGTTCTTTGTGACATTGTATTTGCAAAGTCTTAGTTTTTATTGGCTTGATTACTATGGTGTTATAATTTGGTTGATGTGTGTATGCTACACTGGATATAAAGGCATGTACATATAATCCTAAAGTTCATTTTCACTCATAATTGAATTTAGAACATAGGCCTTGTAACCATTCAAAGAATAGAGTTCTTTGCATAATTTAGTGAAACAAAGATCATTAATCTAATTCCACAAAGTACCGATGTTGGTGAAGAAAGTGGGATCTGAGTATCTCATTTATTGATCATATGGTATAAGAGCCAGTTGAATCCTTGATTGTGATCTGCAACTACTAGTACTTTGAAGAGAAAGTAGATTTTGTATGAGTAAAGTAAGGAAGGATAGGTTGGAATACCTACAATTCATCGATGTTCAACTTCAATAAGAGAATAAGAACTTGAAGGAAAAGGTCCAAATGTTTCACTGAAGAATGACACACTTGGAGAAGAACCTTGAGACTTCAACAAGGTTGTTGCCACTGCTAAAGAATTTATTTGAGAACAAATGGATAGATGATAGGAGGACATTCTCATTTATACGATGGATCAAGTGCAACTAGAGTTGGTAGAGAAGGAAGAAGCATTAGAATACCTACAAGCAATTGTCCAAGAAACCAAGGAACTAAAGACACCTTCCATTACCACTGTAAAATCTAGCACCATGATTGAGACAACTCTTGTAAACTCACCTTCTATAGGCATTTCTAAAGAACCTTTTACTAAATTTGAAAATCATACCAAATACATTGGTTCTAAGCTACTAAGGAAAATGGTATACGATGGACAAGGTCTTGGAAAGAGAAGAAAATCCATCCTAATTTCCATTATAGCTTAACTAAGGGCCAATCATGAAGGCTTATGATTCAATTGTGGAAAGGGAAAGGTGATGAACAACAATACCACATTTATGAAGGCAAAGTAATGGTAGAATTGGTGTTCTCATTAGAATAAATAAAGGAAGCGAATGAAGATAGAAAAACTCTACCACTCCATCCTTCTTGTGGTTAATTGTAGAAGGGAAGTGATGAAGAAAGCATAAAGACTTGAAACCTACACTAGCACTTAGAAGAAGTGTCAAGCTAATAAATTGTCGAAATAAGGAGAATCCATAATGCTATGAGTTGTCTATTCTTAGAGTCATGTTCATTATGTGGGAAGAAAGGCCATCATGAATCATCTTGCTAGGAGAAGAAAGTGAGATTGTTTTCAGAGGATAAATGGAAAGAAGACCTCCCCAAACCAAAAATAAATTCAAAGGAAAGGGGAGAAAGGGAGTATGTAAAGTATTCCATACTATAGTGCCAATAATTGTTTCTACCATTGAAAGTTGAGTGGGAGTTGGGAAGAAAATTGTTGGTGAATCCAGCTAGAGATTCACCCCAGGAACCACATATCCAAGAGAACAATGTTGAAAGTGAAGCAAAATAGAGATAAAAATCTCTCTGCACCTCCAACTCAAGGAGAAGAATAAAATGTCCAAATGGTCACCATAGTACTTGAGGTCAATAACACCAACAAGGTGGACAACAAGTTGGTGCCAAGGGAATCCCTAATCCAATTATCACCTTTAATATTTTAGAAGAATATTCCCTTACTAGAGATGTATCGAAGATTGGTGCATGGAATTCAATGGAATTCATTTGTCTTTGTACCATTCAAATCTCGAGGCATTCCCTCACCATCAATACTTAGCCAATTAATGATTGTCACCTACAACCATGCATGTGTAGGATTAATCATATGATTGCACACTAAGGAGGGAATTCAAACGATGTTGTTGCAAACATAGATTTCTCCTAACAACATATTATAGTAAAGACTTATTTCCATGTTAGGAAGCAATTGATTCTAGAATAAGGAAAACCCCACTTATTTTCATGGAGTTGTCATGTGATGGCATAGTTGTCGGTATGTTATTGAATAAATACAAACCATAATTCAACTTGGCTTCATTGATTACCAATATGGACTGTCTCCAAGTCTTCTATATATGGGAATGAATTCTGATTCCATATTTCTGACCTGGATATTGATCAGACCTAAGATTCAGTGAGAATACTTCTACATTGTAGGAACAAATGAGCTAGGATCCAAAGCCAGATTCATAGTCAAAACTAGATCTAGTAGCTAGAGCCATGATCTAGATCCAGAGTCAAAGTCAAAGTTGTATCCAAGAAGCAAAATTATATCCATGTCTTGAGAAGCAGATAGAAGGAAATTATATTTTTCTTGGATATAATTTTGTTTGTTGATATAAAATTATGAAGTTTTTTTTGGTTATTGACTAACGGAGAGGGAAGAAACACATTTCTTACTTGCCAACCCTACTACAAACCATCTATTGTTGCCTATGGAAATCCTAGAGGCCATGCTCTTCCATTCCAATCTCTCCAGAGGCCATATGGGATATGTGTGTGTGTGTGTTTGGGGGCCATACATGGTTTATACGTGATAATATCGACGTGAAACCAACCTATTTCTTCCTAGGGGTCACCCTTCCTCTACCTATGTGTGAGATGCAATTGTTATTTTCTCTCTCTTAATCAAATTCTTGCCACATACTTAGATATTGAATTATGTTTTAATTGTTGTTCACTTAATGCTTTGGCATTGACCTCTTTGTCTCATTCGCCACCTTTTGATAAAACTAATTTACATGTGATCATTTAACTTTGATTTCATAAAATAATAATGGGAGTGGGAAACTCATGATGTTCTTAGGTTGACATTCTTATTGAATTTTTCACCTTTTTGTTTAGTGCTGGAGAAGCGCACACACACATTTATATTGCTATATAGTTTTGTGTTGGATTTTCTCACGAGGTCATTGTGATTAATTAATTAAATTATGATTGTAGTAAAAAAGAAAAAAACATGGAGAAGCAAGAAAGATGGAGAAGCAAACATGATGAGGCGACATCATTGGTAAAAAAATATCTCCACGAGAGACAATTTATTTTCCATACTCGCACTGTGATTCCATTGTGTCTTTGGAGGTTTTGAAATCGGTGTTGGAAGTCTTCTCTCCTCTCTTTAAATTAGATTGCACTATTCTATCATCAAATTGTTGCTTGGTTGGGAAGAATAATTGTTATCCTCTCCATTTAAATTCATTTCCTATTCAAATTAAAGAAAATAATAAATAATTCATTTTAACTAACTTAAAAGCATCCCAACTTTTAAAATTGTAAAAGATGGAAGAACTTGCTCAACATGTGCAACAAGAGGTGGATCAGTTTCCCTTGAGATAGTGGTGAATGAAAAAACCCATACAAAAGCACAAAACTAGTATAATTATACAAACATAGATCTCTTGTGATATAAATAAATAGAGAAACAAATCCAGGGTTGTGAAGACATGCAAACATGGGAAAATTTGAACACAACTCTACAAAAGTGTGGAAGAAGTCCCATGTGGTGAAGAGCCATGTCACTATTCCTATTGAGTCCTGATGTTTTGCATTCAAACATTTGAGTTTGGTGTTAGTATGATAGGAAATGAGCTCTAAGAGAGTATATGGTGGTGAGATCGACATGGATTGTTTTCCTCGCTATTTAGGAATGGTACTAGGGGGAGAAACAAGCTCTAAGAGAGTATCTGGTGGTGAGATTGGCATGGACTGTTTGTCTCACTATTTAGGAATGGTGCTAGGGGGGGAGAATTTTTTTTGTAATGAGTTTCCATTTCTGATCAGTGGTGTGTTAACCTTGCCCATTGTCTATGGTATGAAAAGATGGAGATATCAGGACTTGTGTCGTAAGGATTTATTGTAACATGTAGGTTGCGCTGCTTTGAGGGAGAAAAACATTTTGGAAAAATGTGCATGAGGCATGTTGTGCGCTAAAATGGCACATGGTTAGAGACTATATTTCCTTGAGTAGATGTAGCAAGAGACTATGGTGATTGTGGTGGTCCAAAAAGAGAAGTTGACCTAATATTGGCATACTTGTAGGTCTAAATGGATGAAATACGGTGAGCAAGATGAGAGACATCCTAGAACTATGGAGGAATAGGCATTGAAGGCACTACATGTTATGAAGATGATGGAACATATACAATGTTTGTGTTCTATTCCTCATCGAAGATTGGATATCGAACTTTGACGTGCAATATCAATATGGACTAAAGATTCGGATTGAACGGTTGGAGTGCCTGGAAGGATACTTATAGAGTCCAAATAATGTTCTAGTATTGGGGTCGAATGTCCTGCTATAGTAGGCAAAGGTGTTGGACTACGTCAATGCTCCATGAAAATTGAAAGTAGTAGGGAGAGAGACCTTGGTAAGTGGAGTGTGAGAGGAAAGAGGGGTGTTGTGTAGTGGTTTTGAATTCAAAGGTCAAGGAGCAAGAATATATCTTTTCAAGGAGATGAGGAGGAGACTAAGGAATATCAGTGGAAAAAACATTAGAGAGTCCAACACAAATAGAGGAATGACGAGGGGGACATATAGAGATGTGGTGGTGGAGGGAAGTGACATAGGAGAGGTACAAGATAGAAGTACATAGGGAGTGGGTCAGGGATGTATTGAAGGAAGTAGTTTGCAGGTCGACATGAGGTCACATGGTCAAGATGAGTATCTTTCTGTCAGGTTTGAGCGGTGGTTTGGCAGTGCAATACTATGCAATCTACAATAGAATGTGATTGCATTTTACAAAAATGGTACTGGTGGTAAGGTTGAGATGAGGGTTATGTTGTAGTAATAGAGTGTTTTTTTTGAGGTATTGGGTTAAGGTTAGGGTTAGAAAATAAAGTGAACTAGTGGTTCATTATCAAACTTATGCTCCACTACTATAATAGGGATAAAATCATGGTCGAGGATGTTAACTTAAAAAAAATGACTCCACAGTGAAAATCAGGGTTCAAACCAGAGTTAAACACTTCAGAATAAATCTGGAGCTCGAGATAGACTTTAGATAAAATTCCAATGCATTGTTGGATGCTCTAACTTGGTCATTGATGATGTTGTACTATTTTCACATCAAATGATTGTGTTATCCAAATGGGTAGAAACACCTATACAATGATCGAGAAACGTATTCCAATTAGTGATACATTGGGATGTGAATGATGGATGAAAGTATAAAATTGTGCTGTGATATTCCCACCAGAGCTAGGTGATGTCACGGAGATGCAGACTGACAATAACAAAACATTGGTCCTCTAGTTTGGTAGGGAAGGTAAAAAAGTAAGTGTGAAGTTTTTGGATACTCTATAATCTCGTTGTCCATATGAACATAATATAGAGGGAGTGAGAGTGTGACGTTGAGCTGAAACAAGTTAGTAGAAGGTGCATTAGGTATGTGATCCAAAATCACATGGAGAAGCTCTATACTTTTGTGGTTTATAGATGAAAACAAAGAGTAGCGTGTGGGTATCGTGGGTTGATGCCAATAAATGTTGCGATGATTGGGACGAAGGGATGTCATAGTAGTAGAAATCAACCTGATCTAGTTGGGTTCTAGAGCCGAAAGAACTAGAAAAGATGAAGTGAAATTCCCTAGGAAGAGAACATATAAGGTTGTTGGAATATGCTAATTACTTTCGTAGCTAATTTAGGAAAGTTTGATTTTAGACTTTAGTAGAGTTTCATTTGGTTCTGCATCAACTATATTTGTGAGTCCTATTTTTAGTAAATTTTGTGTATTTAATTATCACTCGAGAAGAAATGAATCAATGAAGAAGTATTAGATCCCCATCTCTTGTGTCTTGGTGTTTTGGTTTCTTGTGTGTTTGTGTGAGAGTTATAGAACAACAGTTGTAACGAATCCTTGCCTGTCCTCATTCAAAGTGGTATCTGAGCCAGCCAGAGAGAAGGTCGATATCTAAAAGAATACTACAAATCATAGTAACAAGAAAGTTAAATAAAATCATGCAGGGCTACAGAGGAGGCCACAGTGCACAAGAAAATTATTGAGGAGATCACAAACCTCAAAGAATCTGGAGGGTTTCCCTAGAGAAGAAAAATAGTTGTTTTTATCCAAGCTGAAGAAGTCATGCCTTTGTTTTTAATCTTCCAGCTGCCAAAAGCCACTATTTTTAGTTGAAGCAGTCACACCTAAATGCACCTTCAAATTTACAAGGCTTACGATAAAACTTGTTTGATAAAGTTCTTACAAAGACCGTGGGCGCACCTCTGTGAGTTTCTTGTATTGAGTTTTTTTATTAAAGCTTGAATTTATATGGGATAGTTATTTGTATATTTTAATAATATGGTATTTTGTTAAAAGTTAAAATAAATAAGGAAATAAAAGATATTTTTGGGGATTTCTTTGTAGAAGGATGAAATTGAATTTACAAGAAAATTTAAGTTTTTTTTAATGAAAAAAAATGGTTTTAAGCATCAGTCTTGCACAACCACCACAGATTCTGGTTCTTACAGGTACAAATTACAAATTTTGGGTAATCAATATGAGGACGTTATTACGTTCTCAGGGTGTTTTGGATCTTATAGTTCACAGATATACAGAACCAACTGATCACGTAGTGGAATGAGCTTTGACCAATGCTCAAAAGAATCATATTAGAGATAATATGACAAAGGCTAGAAAAGCTCTCTATATTATCCAAAAGTCCTGGATGAATGCATATTTCCTAATATTTTAACAACGAAATTCTCAAAGACAACATGGGACATCTTAGAGACCAAGTATCAGGGTATTACCAAGGTAAAGACAATGAAGTTGCATACTTTATGAAAGAATTTTGAGAATTTAAGGATGAAGGAGTCATAGTGAGTAGACCAATACATGATCCAATTCATGAACACAATTAATCAGTTAAGGATTAATGGTGAAGAGATTCCAAATGAGAGAGTGGTAGAGAAGGTTTTTAGAACCTTAACTAAGATGTTTGATGCACTGGTCATAGCCATTAAAGAGTCTAAGGATTTGGCACAACTATCAGTGGATGAGTTGTTGGAATCCTTGTTATCCCATGAATCTAGGATGAACATGTACGAAGATTCCTTGGAAAATGCATTCAGATCTCATGTTTTGATCTCAATAGGCAGAGGATGATAAACGTTAAGAGGTAGGGGAAATAGTAACAAATACAAAAACCAAAGGAATAGTTTAGAACAAGAAAGGAGACCAAATCAAAATCATCATAGCTTAAGGGGGAGCAACAGTAGAAACTCATAGCCAAATCCGAGGTATGACAAGTCCAAAGTTAAATGTTTTTATTGTAACAAGAAGGATCATTATGCACATGAATGTAGGAAGAAGAAGGCTAACCTTAGGAGACATGATGGAAATTATTGTAACACTACTAAGAACTATGAAGACTCCTTATTCCTTACTTGTAATGCAACTCAAGAGACTTCTAATGATATTTGGTTTTTAGATAGCGGATGTAACAATAATATGACAAGAGTCAAAAGATTAATTGCATATTTGGATGATTCGGTGAGGACCCAAGTCAAGTTGGGGTCAGAAAATATTTTAAAAGTCATGGGAAAAGGAACGGTCAACATCCAGAACAAACAAGGACGTACACATACCATTTTGTGTATTATGCCTAGGAAGTTGAAATATAATATTATTATGAGTGTTGGTCAACTTACTCAAAAATCTATGATGTAATATTTAAGGGCGATAATTGTTTCATATATGATAAAACCCCTAGTATAAAATTGATTTCTGAGGTGAATATGACAAAGAATAGAATGTATCATGTTTAGGTGCAGGTAGAGGATATCTCTTGCCCAAAAGGAAACATGTTAAAAAAGATTTTTAGTTGTGGCATCTCAGGTTAGAATTAAATCACATTTCCGATTGATCTAACTATTGTAGTAGAAAAATATGGTTGAAGGTTTGCCTCCCATTCAAGAGTCAGCTAGTTCATGTGAGAGTTCCATTCTGAAAAAGAAACATAGGGACAATTTTTCTAGAAGGGTGTCTTATAGAGAAAAGACACAATTGGAGTTGGTTCATATGAATCTATGTGGCCCAATGCAGAGCCAATGACTAGGAGGAAGTTACTACTTCATAACCTTCATCGACGATTACAACAGAAAGACTTGGATACACTTTATGGTAAAGGAATAAGAAAATTTTAACAAGTTAAGATAATTCAAGGAAAATGTGGAGAAGCAAAGCGGTCATCATATTAAAGTGTTGGGATCATACATAGGAGGTTAATATGATTCACATGTTTTTCATGGTTTCTACAAGCAACATGGGATGAAAAGACAATTTACAACAAGAATACACCTCAAAAGAATGGGTGTAGCTGAAAGGAAAAATAAAAGCATTATGAATATGGATAGAAGCATGTTGAAAACAAGCGATTTTTTCAAATGATTTTTGGGGAGAAGAAATAGATTGCTCTATTTATGTTTTGAACATATCTCCTACTAAAGTGTGAAGAACAAAGTTCCACAAGCAGCAAACATGTATTAGTTACAGTGTATCACACTTGAGTGTTTGGTTGTGTAGCATATATATATGCCTAAAGAGTTCAGGAGGAAGTTATATGAAAAAAGTGAAAAATGCATCTTTATTGGGTACAATGATTAGTCCAAGGAATATAAATTGTATAATCAAGTGACAAAGAAGGTGATAGTAATAGGGATGTCGAATTCAAAGAAGATGAGGGGTGGAATGGAAGCATTGATAAATCTATATATGTTAGAGGATATATAACTCAAGTAGAAGATGAAGCAAGTGAGCAGATTACACAAGGTGGACAATAAGGTTCACAAACTCAATCACCAATCATAGATACTCCAACAAGAACTCCAAGAATTGTTTTTCAAGGTGATTCATCTATCCTAGTAGCCCAGTCTACTCCTACTTCTCAGTCAAGCAATGTATCTCATTATAAAAATTCCTTCTTAAGGTCTAGAAGACTACAAGTTTAAAGAGAGAGATACTTAGTAGATGTGCATTCCAGTTTTCATTGTTTTCTTGCCAACCCACATGTTTGAAGAAGTGATTAAAGAAGAAAATTGGGTCCAAGCAATGGATGGAGAAATTTATTCCATAAAGAAGAATGATACATGGGATATAGTAGAATTGCCATAAGATAAAGATTGCATTGGTGTAAAATGGGTTGACAAAACAAATTTTAATGAGAAAGGATAGGTTGAAAAGCACAAGACCATATTGGTAGAAAAGGGATTTTCAAAACAGACTGTTGTAGATTACGGTGAGACCTTTGAACCAATTGCAAGGTTGGATACAATTAGAGTTGTCTTAGCAAAACAAAAAATAGGTGGAAATTTTATCAAATGGATTTGAAGCCAACA
The DNA here is from genome assembly GCA_010110895.2 of Picea sitchensis. Taxonomy (NCBI): domain Eukaryota; kingdom Viridiplantae; phylum Streptophyta; class Pinopsida; order Pinales; family Pinaceae; genus Picea; species Picea sitchensis. The sequence goes on along the minus strand of SNQJ01S0034046.1, from coordinate 54,676 downwards.
TTCTTGAATGGTAGTTTGGAAAGAAGTGTATGTGGATCAACGACTAGTATATGTGATTGAAGGACATGGAGATAAAATTTACATATTGAAGAAATCTCTTTATGGGCTTAAGCAAGATCCCTGAATCTTGGTATAACATGGATGATTCATACTTGAGTGATGCAAGGATTCCAACATAAGCAACAAAAGAGCCGACATTGTATACAAAGGTGAATAAGTAAGGTCAAATATTGATTGTTTGATTATATGTCGATGATATTATATTCAAAGGAAACCTGCCAATGGACAAGTTTAAAGAAGCCATGAAACATGAATTTGAAATGTTTGATTTGAGGTTAATGAGATATTTCCTTGGTATTGAATTTATTCAATCAGATTCATGAGAAGCCATGAAACATGAATTTGAAATGTTTGATTTGAGGTTAATGAGATATTTCCTTGGTATTGAATTTATTCAATCAGATTCATGAATTTTTTCATTTCAGTCAAGGTATTCCATGGATGTGTTGAAAAGGTTTAAGATGATGAATTCTAATCCAACACCAACTCCAATTGCAACAAGGTAATAACTTAGCAAAAAGGATGTGGGATCTATTGTAGATTCAACTCTATTCCATAGATTGGTTGGCGGTGTTATGTACCTCACTGCCACTAGGGAAGACATTATGTATGTTTTTAGTTTGATTTTCAGGTTCATGGAGTCTCAAAAATATTCATATTGGCAAGTTGGAGAAATAATTCTTAGATATATCGCCAGAACAACAAGATATGGAATATTATATTCCATCACTGGTAATGTTTTATTGGTTAGATATACTGAGAGTGATTTTGCAGGTATTCTTGATGGCATGAAGAGTGCTTCAGGATATCTGTTCTATCTTGGTTCAGGTGTGATTTCATGGGAATCCAAGAAGCAACGCACTGTGACGATTTCATCAGTCGACATTGAGTATGTAACATACACAACAGTAACATGTCAAGGATTTTGGTTACGTAGATTATTGGGTGATCTTATACAAGGAAAATAAGGACTGACTCCAGTGTATTGTGACAACAACTAGAAAAAAACTATGTCAATGAACCATGTTTGCCTTAAGAAAATAAAGAATATTGATACTAGATATCATTTTATTAGAGAACTTGTAAACAATGGATAAATCTACTTGCAATCTTGTAGATCAAAAGACCAATCAACTCACATATTTACAAAGCCATTGGAAAAATATGTTTTTGAGTTTCATAGACATAATTTAGGTGTTGTAAAAGCTAAAGAATTTAGTGGTAGTAAATAAGGGGGAGTGTTGGAATATGCTAATTACTTCCATAGCTAATTTAGGAAAGTTTTGATTTTAAACTCTAGTAGAGTTTCAGTTGGTCATGCATGAGCTATCTTTGTGAGTCCTATTTTTAATAAATTTTGTGTATTTAAATCTCACTCGAGAAGCAATGAATCAATAAAGAAGTTTTAGAGACACAAATATTGTGTCTTAGTGTTTTTGTTTCTTGTTTGTGTTTGTGTGAAAGTTATATAACAACAACTGTAAGAAATTCTCGCCCCTCCTCTTTCAATTGTGTCATAGAATATCCCAGTGATCCGAAAAGGTGAGTTAACATGGGAATCCTAAAGAGTAAATATCAGAATAATTTTGATGAAAAAACCAAAATGGGGATGAGTTGAAAGTTGTCGGGGAACACTACAAAGTTCACAACCATGAAGAGATTCTTAATTTCGAGGTAATATGAATAGGCCAAAACCAATCTATAAAGGGGAGTTCAATTTCTATTGAAGATATGACTAAAGATCCTATTGGAGAGAATCGCAGATTTACCTCACTTCCCCAAGCACAAAAGATGTGAAACATGACAGTTAGAGGCTCATGGGCATCTTTCCACTGCACATTTCACCGCTGCAATACCCCCTGGAACCTATGACCAATGTGAGATATCGAACCAATGTGTAGTGAGAGGTGTCGATAACATGGATGCTTGGAATTTCTGAAAAGACAATTACAATCCTGAAGGCGCAATGAGGATAAATTTGCACTTCATGATGATAGTTAAAAAAATTTGAAATATTTTCCTTCTATTTACAGCTGCCAATAATGTTGAAACTAATTGTTGTAAGAAAACATAAGTACACAAAAAAACAAGTGATAAAATTGTAGGGTGCACGAGAACCCCAAAAGACTAGGGTGCGCAAGGGAAATATGGTGGGAGAGCAGAGCTTCTAATGGATAGAAAAGTAAATATGATAACATCCATGAGGCTGGTAAATATGATAGCAGAGCTTCTAATGGATAGAAAAGTATCAGCTCGTAAATATGATAACATCCATGAGGCTGGTAAAATAATATTGTGAGGTTTATGATGCCATGTTGAGCTACCGAGGAGGGTGATGGGATATGTGTTACGATAACATCCATGAGGCTGGTAAAATAATATTGTGAGGTTTATGATGCCATGTTGAGCTACTGAGGAGGGTGATGGGATATGTGCCATGTTGAGCTACCAAGAGTAATCGGAGCACACTATCATGGACCATGAGGTTTTAGAGGTTCATGCTACAACACATGATATGTTTCTTTGATTTCCTGAAGCAAGTCACATAAGAAGATAAAGGCCGTAAGTAGCTACAACACATGATATGTTTCTTTGATTTCCTGAAGCAAGTCACATAAGAAGAAAGATATGTGAGGGAGGGGAGTCATGAAATGTTGTGTCAGATGGAGAAGGGAGAGGAGTTTGAACGAATGTGAGAACCTCAAAAGACCCCAGAAAATACGTATTTTAGGTGATTCGGGTGGAAGGAAAGGATCTAAATAAAAACTTGATCCACAAAAAGAAGGCATGAATGACACATTCTGATACCAAATGATATTAAACTCAAGAGAAACAGATTTAAAAAAAAAATTGATACCAAATGATAATAAATTGAAGAGAATAACATCTTAAAAACAATTTATACAAAATCCTCCAAAATACAAATCTTTTATTCATATACCTCTTTTATAGTTCTAAGAAGAGTCCATAAACTAACTATTGAACTAATAATTATATGTGATGCAAAAGCTAAAAGAAGCATTGAACTAGATGTCCTTAGCTGGAAAGTGATGCAAGATTTAAAAGAAACATTTAACTAGATGTCATGAGTTGAGCCGGAAAGTTACAACAAATAAGGAACTATGTAATTAATAATAAACAATGTAATTAATTATTAATGAAATGTTGGAAATATGGAAAAAGTGTTCCTAGAAAATATGTGGAGTCACACACCTTTTTCAAATGTATATCTTTATATAATTTAAAATTTATTGATATAGTGTGAACCAAATACTCAACAATATTGGTGACAAGAAATTTAATCTTGTATTTACTCATTCTCTATATAACTTATAACTTATAACTTTTGATATTTTTGAAAGATACTTTCTTACTATATATCATCAAAAGTTGAAAGACTTTTATTTTATTTTATTTTAATAGACAAAATTTATTATATGTGAATTATGCAATTTTGAGTGGTTATCTCTTTATCCATTATCCAAGCAATTGTTTAAACTAAAAGATATCATTTTCTTATCTTAATCACAAGAAAATGTAACAATGTTGTGGTGATGTATCTTTTTAAGAGGGATTTGAATTCTTATATATTTTTTGAAAATAAGATATGTTTGGAAGTGTATCACTATAATGATTAAAATAAATTGGTTATTATTGCTTTGAGAAAAAATTGTTTATTAGTGTAAATTCATATTAATTGTGATATCTCCAGTTTTAGTCTTCATAAATTATAATGTATAATTGTATAAATTTGATTTAAGTTGGTGATCCTGTATGTTGGGGAAAAGATCATATATTGATTAAAATGGTGGGCCCAACTATGTATTATGTACATTGAATTAATCAATTTAAATGATAATGACTATTTTTCATAGGAGAGGGATGAAAACTATGGGGGGGCTATGATTTCCTAAGAGAGATGGGAGCAAGGAGAATTTTATTCATGGGTATTAAACAAACCCACATTTATCAAATTAGTAATCTTGTGTATAACCTTCTATTTGTTATTGAGTTTTCTCAAAACCAATTATTTATTTCATGTAAGAGGGTGGGTGTGAGGAGTCATTTCTCATAGTTATTGGGGAGCATGGAGCTGAAGTACAATCAACATTGGACATCATCTTCCTTGAGGAAAAGAAAATTCGTATGTAGAAAATAAACACTTTTTGCAGGCAGATTCTAGACAGGAAGAGGGGAGTTCAGTGTTGAAAAAAGCACCATCCATGTCGTTCTCGAAGGAAACCATTACTGGGTTGTTTTTTTATGTTGGAAATGTGGCATGCGTACCTATAAAATGATTTGTAAGTTCGTAGTACGTTTTCCTATTGAGGCAATGGCTCAAGAGCCTTGTGAAGGTTGTTGTGAACACTCCTAGAGTAACTGGGAGGTTCCTCATCAAGTAGAAGCACTGGAGCCCTAGAGGGAAGTGGGAAGGCCCGAGGGACTATGTGGGAAGGCTCGATGAGCTGTGTGTAGTGAAGGGGGATCTCATTCCTTGGGTTGTGTAGGTTGTGGGGGTACATAGTGGAACTTGGGTTTGGGGCTACTGTGTGTGGAGAGTGGATCTCCTTTTGGATTCATAGCTTTAGCTTGAGGGTATCCTTTTGTTGACAGAAAAACAAACAACATCACATATGGTTGGGAGGTTCATCCTTCGTACACAAGTTTGCTATATTTTATAAACATAAATTTTTTATGTTGTTATTATGATGATATTCCATTGTGTAAATGGTTCGCATGAATGTTGTGTGTTTGTTGTATGTGTAAATGGTC
>SNQJ01S0034046.1:24262-46506 GCA_010110895.2 Picea sitchensis | reverse complement strand
AAACTACTCACGGGCCTGACAACCTGCTTCTTTGACATAGTAAAACTCTCACCTAGAGAGAATTCCTACGAGCCTAACAACCCGCTTCTTTGACCACTGGCCTGACAACTCGCCTCTTTAGCCTACAATCAAACCAAATTTCATGTTGTCCACAATGTCAAGCTTCCCAAGTACCATTCTCATGATGGTAGAATCCAAGTTCATATGGTAGGAGAGAATAATGGTTAATTCTTCAGCTCTTAAGCTATCCATGCACAAGTACATGTACCAGTTCAATACCAGTTCAGGTAAGTTACATGTATGTTGCTCATCATAGAGAGGTACCGAGTACAACTCGAGGAGTACCTGAAAGAATGGAGGAATGATGGAATACATGAATGGAATATTGTAACATCTTCAACCACCTGCTAAGCTCTGCCATGTGAAAACAAATTCAAACTATATACAAAATTTAAAGCATATAAAAATACTATGCAAAGACATAGATTCATGCAGAATAATACTAGCAATACACATGAAGTATACACAAGGGAAAAACCCATAAAAAAATGCATAAATAAAGTTGCAGCATATAACTTAAGACACAATTAACACTTGTCCTTATAGAAAGACCACNAACGGTGGTGAATTCCATGGAAAGGAATTTGATCAATTTTGTAAGAAATATGGAAAAGTATGCCAAAATACCAAACCATATACCCCACAACAAAATGGAGTTACCAAGAGAATGAACATAATGTTGATGGATAAGACAAGGAGCATGCTCAGTGGTGTTGGGCTCACAAAAGAATTCTGGGTAGAGGTAGTCGAGATTGAAAGATATCTAGTGAATATCTCTCCTTTGTCGGTGTTATTTGACATGACTCCAAATGAGGTATGTTCGGGTAAGAATATTTCAATGGAACATCTCAAAGTATTTGGTTATGATGAATTTGTGCATGTTCCCAAGGAAAAGAGGAGCAAGATAGACAAGAAGGTAGTCAAATATATTTTCATCAGGTATAAAGAAGAGATGAAAGGATACAAGCTCTAGAATACTACATCAAGGAGAACAATGTACATTTGAGATGTGGTCTCCAGAGAAGTCAGAGGTAATTTTGAGCCTAAGGAAGTTCTTCGGGCCGAGAATAATCCTAATACGATGCGGTTTGAACTAAGGAATGAAGAATATCATTTTGATGAGTCGACTGAATCTAAGGAAGAGGTAGAACAATTGACTCTTGTGATACAGAGGTCAAAAAGAGCAAGAAAACTAGTCGAAAGGTATAGTCTGCCCGACTTTCGTTCCACATTCTTGTTAACTTCCATTGACGATGAGCCCAAGTTGGTTGGTGAGACAGTCAACTCGATAGAGGGTAAACTCTGGAAGGACACGATGGTTGAAGAGATGGAATCCTTGTACAAGAATGAGATATGGGATTTAGTCAAGTTACCTATTGGAAGAAATCCCTTCGATAGCAAGTGGGTGCTCAAGAAGAAGACGAATGCCATGGGACAAGTTGAGAATTTCAAAGATCGATTGGTGGAAAAAGGATATTCCCAAGTCAAGGGAGTCGACTTCGGTGAGATTTTTTCCCCTATTGGAAAACTAACTTCCATTAGAGTACTAATGTCTCTGGCTGCAACATTCGATTTGGAGATAAAACAGATGGATTTGAAGAAAACGTTCCTACATGGGGATCTCGAAGAAGAAATTTTCATGAAACAACATTAAGTATTTGCAGTAAAGGGAAATCAAGAGTTGGTTTGAAAACTCAAAATATACCTTTATGGTCTAAAGCAATCTCCAAGGATGTGGTACTAGAAGTTTGACACATACATCCTTACTTTGGGATTTGTGAGAAGAAAATATGATCACTGCATATATTCCAAGGAAGAAGGTGAGAGTTTCATATATGTGGCTTTGTATGTTGATGGCATGTTGCTGTTTGGAAATAAAATGGACGCAATAAAGGAGGTGAAGAAGTAACTATCCTCCAATTTCGACATGAAGGATATCGATGCAACTAACTTCATTCTGTGAATGGAGATTCAATGAAGTATATTGAAACAATTGTGATTCAACGAAGTATATTGAAATAAGACGAAGTATATTGAAACAATTATGAAATGATTCAACGTGCAGGGTTGCAAACTAATGAAGGTGTCAATTCCTGTGGGAGAAAGGATTATTGTTGGACAGTGTCCAAAGACATAGGAATAAATAGAGAACATGGCATGTGTTCCCTATGCAAGTGTAGTTAGTATTCTGATGTATGAACTAGTCTGCACTCGACCAAACATTTCCCATGCAGTGGGAGTGTTGAATAGACCTGCATGTTGACACCTGGAAAGGATCACTGGAAAACTGTCAATAGAGTATTCAGGTATTTTTGTGGCATGAAGGACTATGATATATGCTACTAAGTAAATCCTAGAGGTGACAGTGGTAAATTATATGTACATGGCTTTGTCGACGCCGATTGGGCTGGAGATTTGGATCGATAGAGGTCAACCAATAGATATGTCTTCAAGATGTTCGGTGGAGAAATAAGTTGGATGAGTAAGCGACAAGAGGTTGTAGCCTTGTCGAAAACATAAGTTGAATACGTGGCTCCCACTCATGGAAGAAAATAAGCGGTATGACTTCAAAGGTTGTGTTCAGGAATCCGTTTTGAGCAGAGATCTATGAAGGTAAGTTGCGGCAGTCAAAGCACACTATTTCTGGAAAAGAACCCTTCTTATCATTCAAAGACTAAGCACACTGATGTACAATAAAACTTCCTAAGAGACATGGTGGAAAGTAACAAGGTGCCACTAGAGAAATTACACACATTGGAAAACATAACAGACTCATTGATCAAGTCTGTGAGTGTCATGAAGTTCTCTTGGTGTAGAGAGGCAATGGGAATTGGTTCTCTGGGTCTATGAACGAAAGCTCAGGAATCTCTTGTTTCAGCAAAGAAGAAAACAAGTGAGAGAATTTTGGGCTGTTATAATATTTGTAGTGAAAGTCTAGTCAAGGTTAATCAATTGACGATCGAAGTTGAGGTAGATCGACAACAAGTCAAAGGTCGAGGGATTTGACTGGGTAAATTCGAAGTTGAAGATATTGATGGCAAGTCAATCGGAAAGAGGTCAAAGTGTGGGTGTGAGACGACTGACTAGAGACCAAATGGAGGCCAACTGGTAAACCTGACTTGGAGTCAACTGTAACCGAATCATAGGATTTGTGGGATTTGTAGCCAATGATATGCATGGATCTGTAACTGTTTTTGGACGCCAATATTTCAGGTTTTCCCTGCTGTAAATCCTATTAACAGGAGTGTTGTAAGGCCATAAAGGATAATGAATGAATCATGTAATGATGTAATACACTTATGCAGGTTAATGCATGTGTAGGTATAGGTTTTTGGTCATGTATATGTAAGCCAAATTGGCTATAAGGTTGTTCTTTCTTATGCAAGAGGGTGTGATGTCGATTGTGTCTTAGGTGTGGACCAAGGTTAGACAAGTAACCTTTTATTTTGATTGAATAAGATAACAAGAGAGTAGAATGCTCAAAGAAATGATGGTTTTTCCGGTTAAGGGTTTCCAGGGTAAAATCTCGGTGTACTGTGTCATTTTCTTTATTGATTAAATTCTTCTTCTCTTATGCTAGGATTCGTGTGGAAGTGCGAATAAAATGTTACATGTCTAACACTGGTCCACACCTAAGACACAATCAACATCATACCTTTTATTCTGATTGAAGAAGACAAGAAGAGAGAAAAATGCTCAAAGGAATGTTAGTTTTCTCGGTTAAGAGTTTCCAAGGTAAAATCTCAGTATACTATGTGATTGATTGTGTTATTTTCTTTCTGCTAGGATTAGTGTAGAAGTGCCTTGCATTTCCTGACATGTATTATGCAATAAATTAATAAAATTCACTTATCTTATTAAATTAAATTATTAAAACTAATTAGTATGTATTATGCAATAAATTAATAAAATTCACTTATTTTATTAAATTAAATTATTAAAACTAACCGTGGTAAAAGGATTAAAAATCTAGAGCTTGGTTATAATCATTAAGATTAAAATATTTCTCTATTTCAGGTTTTTCCAAGCAAAATGTGTGTAAGTTTTGAAACATTTAATGTTTTGAATTGACACTTCACTCATCATTAGGAACAATCATTAGAAAATAATTAAATTATTAAAATTAATCATTGTAAAAATATTAAAAATCCGATTATAATCATTGAAATTAAAAAATATTAAAGTCAAGTATGTACACTTAACGAGAAAGAAAATATGGAAAAATTAGAATGTTGAACGTTAAAATATGAATACAATTTTAAAGGGAATGAATCAAGATGAGAGTAAAAATAATCTATAAAAAGAGGTTGACGTAAATTGAAAAGGAGATACATGAAAATATTAAATATGTTAAAATTTAAAGGAAATTGAAATATGTTCAAAGTTAAAATCGTTAAGTCAAAGGGATAGAAGATTTAAAAGATTAGAAATAAATAATTTGAGCATAGAAGATTAATAAATATATTTAAGGTGTTAATCAACCTCACAATTTAATAGGAGAAAATTATTAATATTTCAATGTAAAATTAACTTTGAAATCAAGTGAGACAAAAATAATAATAAACGTTTTTGGATGATAAAGATGAGAAGTTTAAAGTAAAAAGATGGAAAAATAAATCAAATAAGAAGACAAGTAGTCTCACACGATACATATAGAGGTTAATATAGAGATTTAATAAGAGATAGATAGGGTTATTGAGAAATATGATAGCTTTTGGATTTCAAGGATTGACTTATCTTATATCCATCTTCTCAATAAAAATTGTTGGGGTGTTTTTAAATTTCCAGTGCTTCTCGAATGATATGGGAGGTGTAAAAGGGCGTAGAGGCAAGAATTTTGGTCTCGTCAAAGCATATGAGGTGTTTAGATTTGTGAGAGTGCTCAACAATAGATGATTTAGAGGTAGAATTGTGAAATGTGTCAGATATCTGCTCCTTGAGTCGAGCTTTGGACAATCTACCAGTTTCTCTAGTGTATGATTTGTCACAAGAGCAAGGGATTTGGTAAAATCCTTGGCCAAGCATGGGATTAGATTTACCCTTATAAGTTTTGAAATTTTTTTAAGGGTTTTATAGGGCTTAAAAAGAGTTTTGATATTATTTTTAGTCAACATCTTGGAAATACGATGAGTGATGCCTTGGATGTAGGAGAGAGAAAGGATGGTAAGAGGTGGGGAGGACGGATGGGATTTTCCATAGTTAGTGTGGAGGTTTGAGCATAAATATTTATTAATTTGATTGATCGAGTAACCATTGGCCATAAGGTCTTTAGTAAGGTGGGTTTTTTCCTTCTCCAGAAATTGGGGATATGAGATTCGATTGGCTCGAGTAACTAGAGTTTTTAAAATTGTATATTTTTAGTCTTGGTGATGGTGGGAGTGGGTATGAATATATATGTCAGTGTGCGTCATTTTTCTGTAGACTTGTTGGGTAAGAGTTCCATCATTTTGATGAGAAACAAATACATCTAGAAATGGAAGAGAGTTTGTAGTTTTGGTTTCTGTAATATACCATACATATATTACAATGTTCATTAATTTCTAATTAAATCATTAATGTAATAATTATACTTTTAAATGTAAATTCGCGTTTTTTAAAACAAAAAGACGTGACTTTACTCATTTACATGTATTTATTCATGTTGTTTTACATAAAATAAGACAACAAATGCTAAATTTATAAATATTAAATATATATATTTTATATATATCAAGTATTAAGCTTCCAATTGGTATCAGAGAGAAATCTTGGTTAAATCCAAAAACACATGTGTTTAAGATGGAATATATCATTCTTAAAAACATGAAAATTAAAACCATTATGGAAAATATGAGCAATACTCTTGAATAAATGAATAATTATGTGAATGAAATAATATAAGAACAAATAGAGAATGCAGTCTTGGCATATTTGAAGGAGAGGGGTTTCCACCAAAACCAAATATCGCTTCAAGAAGGACATCAAAAGAATCCCTCTGCCACCAAGATGGACCCCAAAGATAAGGGCTAGTACACACCAACGTTTGGACAATCAACTCCAGCTTTTGGGCAGAGCGCCTTTGGGAAACCCACTCAACAAAATATAATGATTACTACATCACAACTTGTAACAAATCCATTTGGAACTCTTCGAGAAATGCCTCATATGTCAATTTTGTTAATTACCAACCATAATGAGGAGATGATTCTTCCTGGAAAGTTTACATTACACAGAATATGGGAAAAAGGGTCATTTTCCAAAGAATCTCAACTCCATTAATCCAACTTAGGTTATTACAGTAAGAATCCATTTGCGATCTTGTCATCGTCAACCATTTCAATGGAGATCAAATTAAATGAAGAGGAAGGCAATGATATGGTTAGATTGTTGAAATCAGATGGCTATATTTTCGAGGTGAAGGAAACAGTGGAATTGCAGTTGGTGATCTAACCCAAGCAATAGAGGACTTTGAAACTGAAGAACCCATTACTCCAATCGACATGTCCAATGAAATTGTGGAAAAGGTTATTGAATATTGCACGCATCATGTAGATCATGTAGTTTTTCTCATGTATATGATGGTGTCCGGGAGAAAATATCATGACCAAGAATCGAGTTCTGATGATGATGATCATGAGATTCCATTAGCACGCCGAGACAAAAAGTTTAGATGCACACCATATTTTTGTTCCAAATATTTCTCTCAACTTATAAGATATGCCTCTGAAGAAAATGATATTTTTAGGTCAAGATCATCTGATCGGGTTACTCACTTCCCTTTCGGGAACTCTTCCTCTCATAATAGGTCTCATAATCGTAATTACTCTCCTTCTCATTGACAAAATGAAATGTATGCAGATGATGATGGCATGAAAAGTAAGAAACTTACAAAGGAAGAAGAGACAAAGTACCTGATGCGAGAGAGAATATTAGAAGACATGCATAAACATAAACATTGTAGGCTCAAGGATAATGATGAGAAAATCATGGATGATTTTAGGGGCTAAATTTCTCTCATGGGCTATTTTTCCATGTTTTTTCCAAAAATGAAATTAGTTATTTTAAAAATGATTTGCCCAAATTCTATAGGATAAAATTATTTTACCTTAAAAATCACCAAAATTTTATAAAAAATATATAAAATCCTTAGATATTTGAATATTTTCACAAAAATATCGCCAATCATTTATAGTTGGCATATGAAGGGTTAATAAGATTCGCCAAGGTTTCTACATTTTAAAATAAATTTTCATCCTTAAAATCATCCCTAGAGCAAATGGTAGTAAATGACTACAACTTTGGTTGTTTCAATATTAATGGTGGCCATCCAAGTGCATCCTTGAAGCCCCATCCCTCAGAATCTACTTACTCTTGTTACCAAAATAATAATTATCAGGGTATTTTCAACAAGAATGCCACCATGCACTTCCTCCAACCTCCCCCACGCCCCATGGGAAACATAGATGATATCGAACCATGGGATGTCCATTTCCTTGATGTTGATTGTGCAGTCCTCTCCCAAATTACATTGGCCACCCCTTATCTAGATATCACGAGTCTTTGTTTCTTGGTTTGTCAAGAGGATTTTGAGGTTGAGGACTATAGTTTTAGAAGGAGAGAGTGGACAGTGAATATGGAGGGAATGATATTGGTCTTATAAGTGAATATTTTCGACGTAGCGCCTTCTCTATACACTGTGGATGTGAGTAAAACTAGCATGGATACACCAAAATATAAAACTTTTCGTGACCATCATATGATACCTGCCATCCAAGACATTGGATGGGCGTGGTGGCGGAAAGATGATAATCATGACGATGATGATGATAATGAGCATCTATTCACATTCAGAGTTGGGAATGCTAGAATCACGACCTCCAAGTTCACTGCTAATTTTGATGCCAAGGTTGCAATTTGCAAGATGTCTTTTGTTAATATTTCATCTGATAATGTTGGGGGTGTTGGTGGCACTTGTGTTCTTCATGGTTGTGTCACCAAAAATTTACTTGTTTGTGCTTCCAAGTTTTCTCATGAGTTTGAAGAGAGTCGAGGTTTTGGATGGTCTTATGAATGTGAGCCCAAGCTCGAGTGGCCCACTCAAGTATATAAAAAAATGCATTAGATGGTTGATTGAAGAGTACAAAAGTGTTTTGAATAGTAAGATAGAAAAGGGAGAAATTATACAATGGTTTCGACAGTCAATTTGGTGCAGTTCGCAAATAATTAAGATCATTTGGAGAAATATGGAAGAAGGATGGCGTATTGTTTACAACGATACTCTGAATTTAAGAATAATAATTGATGATTGTGAAGGCCTCTCTCAATGCAATTTGGCAGCTAATGTAGGGATGAACTTTGATGACCTATTTGTATTTATCACTCAAATAACTCTTGCAAATTTTACCCAACTCATTGATATCGTGCAATCATGGGAAAGAAGATACACCAGGAATGGCACAGAAGATTCAAAAATGGAGAAATTTCAACAACTTCTCTTTAATTTGATGTCCATTGGTAATGTTGCACAAAATATGGCATCCGTTCATTACCTTGATAGGTATAGTAAAGAGTATAAATTTGTTTTAGAAGATGTATCTATTCTCTTTATTGAAACAATAATGTCAAAGGATAATAATAATCATGAACTCGATGATGCCCTTGAAAAAAAATGTCATGTATCACAGATGAAAAATCTAAAAATCACCAATGTAGACATTGTTGATGAAGTATATATCAAGACATTTGTCTCTATATTTAAAGGATCATAGAAGTCAATATATCAAGACATCTTCACTCAATGCAGAAGGATTGATTTATTTAATGACAAAGACTACGAGGAAGAACATGAAGACAAAAAAGAGGATGACACCGAGCTCTTATGTGATTGGAGGGGTATACCTACTTCCACTTCCAAACGAAACAAGAAGAACGTAAAATATATCCGCCTTGGAACTTCACCCAATGATCACACCAAATTTGACCATCAAGAAAATACTACTACTGTCACTGTACTTGTGTTGGACAATACCCCCCTTAGAAAACAAAGAACATGCAAGAAATGGACGTGTATGACTACAACAAACGATGATTATGAATATGAAGAAATTTTCATTAAGTCTAAGGAAAGGTTAAGAATTTTTGATATTGTGAAATACATTCTCCAAATGATGGAACTTGTTCTTGCAAGGTTTGAACTTTTGTAGTCATCTCACTTAGGATTAGTGTTCAATATTACAAGACCCAATGGTGCAATCAACATGCTTTAATTCCTTACCCATGCTTAGAGGAAAAAGCTTTTCAGGGAGGGATGAATTGTAATATACCTTACGTATATTACAATGTTCATTAATTACTAATTAAATCATTAATTTTTAATAATTATACTTTTAAATGTAACGTCATGTCTTTTTAAACAAAAATATGTGACTACTCATTTACCTCTATTTATGTGTATTGTTGTACATTGAATAAGACAATAAGTTATATATATATATATATATATATAAAGTCTTAAGCTTCAAGTTTCCATAGTGAATTGAATGTGTGGGGAAATGTTGTTAAGATGGTTGAAGAAAGAGTTCAAGGAAGAAGGTCGTGAGGCCATATGAAAAGTTTTTCTTCAACAAATAGAAACTGACATTTGGATTTTATATGAAAGATGTTGAGTGCTAAAGTTTTAAAATTTTCCATAAAAATATTGGAAACCATTGGGGATAATGAATACCCCATGGTTGTGCCTTTAGTTTGTTCATAGAAGGTGTCTTTAAAGATGAAGAAGGTAGAGGTATGAAATATTTAAATTAGGTTAAGTGTTTTAGGTTCTACAACCTTAGACATAAGGTCAAGAGCTTTGGGAACAAAAATTTTGGTAAATAAGGAAATGGAATCAAAACTAACCATGATGTCATGTTCATCAAGGTGCACATGATGATATTTTTAAATAAAATCATAAGATTATTTGATACATGAGGGGATGTTACCAGTGAAAGTCATTAGTTTATTATAGAGAAAGAAATCTAGGGCATAAGTGGGAGCAGCTATAGCGCTAACTATAGGCCTAAGAGGAATTCCTTTCTTTTGAATTTTGGGTCTCCCGTAGATTCCCGGGTTTACGGGTTATGAGGGATAAGGAATTTTGAGGTGAGGGGTCTAGTGATGACTATTTGATGGATTTAGTGACTAAGTTATTTATGGTGTTGATTTGGTTCTTGGATAGGTTTTACACAAAGAACAAGAGAGGAGGTCATGAATCTTGGATTCATACTAATATGTATTCATGATGACTATGGAAAAGACTTTATTGGAAATGATATTGTGATTGTTATTAAGTTTATGGATTGGACACAATTCATCTATAAATAGGTTATTCTTTGACCAGACCAAAATTATTTTCTCTGCATCCTTTTGCACCTCCCATATCTTTTGGGAAGCATTAGAAATTGAAAAACACCCCAAGAATTTTGATCAGGAAGACAAATATAAACTAATTCAATCCTAGAAACCCATGATCTATCATATTTCTCAATCTCCCTATCTATCTCTTATTAAATATATTTATTGGCCTCTATCCCTATCCTCTCCAACTACTCCTATTCTTATTTGATTTCTACCCCTGCCCCTGTCATTGTTTTCCCTTATTTTTCCTTTAAACTTCTCATCTTTATCATAAATAATTTTTCATTACACCTTGAATACCGTTTTCTTTATTCTTAGAATTTTTAATTTTTTTGACTTGTTCAGGATTTCTAATTTTTTCGAGGCTACATTTCCGTCGAAATGTATTATAGTATACTTGTTACGAGTTCAACATGTCATTTGTGGGAATTGAACTTAGGTGGGAAGGATAAAAACATTCCTCCCAACAATCCAAGCTAAACCAATTGACATAAAATTACGTTATAATTATTATTGAAATATTATTATTAATCTTAATTTATCTATTTATTGTTATTAATGTTATTTTAGTGAATGTGCTAATAATCTATAAAATATAAGTTTAAATAAAGAAGTGTTTAAACATTTGTTATGTTGTTACAAAATGATTGAGAGGATTTAGAATGGGCATAATTAAAAAACCATCAACGTGAAAGGCTACACGTATAAAAAACTAAGCATAATCTATTAGCCATACATAGATGAAGAGTGATATAGAGATTATATTTATGGGAATTAAGAAAGGAGTATGCGAGTTGTATTATGCGGTAAGCGTATTCTATTAACCATACATAGATGAAGAGTGATATACATATTATATTTATGGGAATTAAGAAAGGAGAATGTGAGCTGTATTATGGGGTAGTATATAATCAATAACTTCAAAATTCCTATCATAGTAGTTGGACCAAAAAAAAGGGTGTACAAAGGGACACCCTTATTTCTATCAACGTAGCTTTTATCTTAATTGTTTTTCCCTTAATTGATTTTCACCAACTAAGTCAAAAGGGGTTTTGCTTGATTGAGATTCTTGTTCTTCTTGTAGAATTCATAGAGGGGAGTGAGGATTCATTCCATAGAATCCAATATATTTGTCTCTAGTTCCCTCTTTTACTCATCAAAACTTTGGGCAACAAATTATTTAAGTTGCAACAACATTTCAAGAGTTTTTTTAGGAGGGTTCACTTTTTTTTAGGAGGGTTCACTTGCCTTTGGTATCCATGGGGTCTTTTATTAAAATGTTTGAAGAGGTGCTATCTTTCAAGATCCTTTTTTTCCGCAAGATCTATCTCTTTATCAGTCATGGAAACTTCTTTGTATGCCTCTTCAAAATGAGCTTGCTTTAAAGATGAATGCATGAGGTTTTTTTGGCTGCAAAATAAGGGGGGCAACTTTCTCAAAGACATCCTCTTTAATATTCTTATTTATTAATATTATATCTAAATCCACAAGAACACTACATTTTTGGGGGCAACCCACGGGACTGTGAATCTCTCCTCCTCCGATTGTGGAGTGGGATTCTTACCATCCATTCCTCTCTCTTCATGTAGATACAATATTTCTTAGATAAGAATGGGAATGTGATCATCAATGGAGGAGGGGGTATGGGTCCACAAATTAGACTCCAATGAGCATAGGATAAACTACAATTAGTAGCCCAAATACGACACCACAAAAACCTTTGATGAACAAGATAATAGACAAGACAAAGAAAAAGAGAAAAAAGTATATCATATGCTAATGAAAAGTAGAAATGATTCAGTCTAAGGGGCTAGAGCAATGATTTACTAAGATGTGGAGAGGTTAGAGTCATTTTTCCACCAAATGCAATGAACCATGATGTAGAGATAGGGAATGCATTCAATTGTCCATAGAATGATATACTAATGATGGGCCATGTTCTTGAGGCTCATTGAAGCCATGATTTCCTAGGAATATAACATTATGGAGGAATAATAACAAATAGAGCTAGAGCCATGTGATGATAAAACTGTGACTATCTTTTCCTCCAAGGTATGGATCTCTCTCTACTTCTAGTTAATCTCACCGGGGTACCCATACAGTATTACTCACCCTTGATAATGTACCTTATTTATCCTCCAAACACTACATGTCCCTTACACCTATATTGCTAGTGCCCTTTGTCTAGCATGTCACCTAATTCTGGGTAACATGCAAATTGTTCTTTACTAGGAAGAGATCCATATCTAATGTGGTTATATGTTTTCATTCTATTAGTATCTTTCTACTATTTATATATGTGCAATATATGATTAGATCAGCCATGGTGAGTCACATGCCAGTATTGCCTATAAAATACACTAACTTTTTTTCCTCTCTACAAATGTGACTAGGTGTGGAAATTTGATGTTGCTTAACAAGGAGGCATATAGTAGTTAATGCAATGGAGAATCTTTAATGAGTGGATATATTTTACCAAGGATTTATTCATATATATTTTCAAGGGATCATGATTATTTATTTGTGACTCTCCCTCAATGATAAGGATGGACAAATTATGCTACTTGACAAAGAACAAGTTAGCATTTGGCACTGGAAGTTCTATAATGTTATTGGTGTTCATTCCTCTAAATACAGAGAAGAGAGATATGATATTCCAATTTAAATTTATGGAAATCCCCTTGATTCCCATAAGAAAAGGATTTTCATTCCATTCACCATCAAAATTCATCTTTGTTAATCCCACTAGAGGGAGGAGACTAATGGTTTTGGGAGTGGATGGAGGAATATAAAGGGTTTAGCTGGAGGAAAATGTTAAATTTGTTAAGATATAAATAATTCATGACCCTATTATTTTGAGTATTTATGGAGAGAGAGACCCCCCACTACATAGTCCCTACCATATACAATTTCTCTAATGTTTTTCCCAGGAACATCCCAACCCTTAAGCATAGTAGTTGATTTTCATTTGAATATTCTATTGTTCCTTTTTTTCCAAACCTACCATATCAAGAAGCCAATAATTATGATTTTCTCGAAGAAAAATTCATATATTTTACTTGATAAGGGTTACCAATGTCAATTTTCCAAAGTATTGGGGATGGAAAATTTGTTTCTATTTGTGGAATTGAAAAAGGTGGATCCCATATGCCATAGCAATTTGTGTAGCTTCATTGTTTAAGAACTTGTTCCATTGTTTCTTCAATGGATTATCATAATGAACATATAGAAGGTACTAAGTATCTTCACTAGAATAGTTTGTTCCATGTCAAGATTTTTCCTTTTTGTAGCCCGCCAAAGAAAGGAGGCTACTTTGGGCCAACAATATAGTTGCTAGATATGTTTTTAGGGATTTCTTTCCAAAGGGTCATTAGAGATGATAGAGATAAAGTGGTGGGATTGTTTCATATTGTAGTCACCATTGCCTTTATATCCCCAACATGGATTGTCTTGTCTTGTTTTCCATCTTATCATTCTTTATTTTATATATCCATATATTTAATTTATGAGCAGTAAAAATGAAATACATTTCAACCTCATAAACTTTATTGATAATGTTGATGACAAATTAATGGCATGCCAAGTATTTGATTTGATAGGGTGATAAAGGAAGCACAAAATTTATCAAGTGTTTTAGGGTTTAACTCTACATTTTAACATTTATAGGATTTTGACTAGTTGTCTCTAGTGTGAGGATAATCTTATAAGCACAAACAATAAGGACATTGTCCCCGTATTCATTCTTACTAGAAATCCATGGACAAAATACAAACACCATGATCAATGTAAGTAAGAAAAAAACCTAGTAGTGTAAGTAAGAAAAAAACCTAGTAGTGAACTTGCCAAACCTAACAAGCAAATAAGTTACATTTTTAGAAAGAAGTCAGAAATCCTTATATAAATTTAGAAAGTTGGGAAGATTATTAATTGTATTATTGAAAAATAAATAAATTATTATATAAAATTTAAATGTATTATGTTATAACATTATAAAAATATTTATATGTAATTGAATATAAAAGTAAAATAAAATTGGTTACAACATTATAAAAATATTTATATGTAATTGAATAAAAGTAAAATAAAAATTGGTATATAAATGTTTTCAACAAAATTTTGTTTTACAAAAAATCATATGAATGTTTATTCTGTTATTTAAAATATTTTTAATATATATATATATATATGAGTTACATATATATATATATATATATATATGTAATTGAAATTGATTTTGGGAAAAAAAGTAGAAAGAGAACCATATTACAAAAAATTATGCTTTATCATGTGTGGGATAATTTTGTAAACCTTTCCAAAATAAGTTTATTGGTATATATTTAGCAAACTGTCTTAAGATTTTAATCAGGCTATACTGCATTTATTGATGGAAAGAAGTTGAAGTTTAATATTTTAATTTCTTATATGTTTATTGTGTTGAAATATGTTTATTGTATTTATTTTATAAATAAGGTAAAGTAGTTATAAGAAAATTTATATTATAAAAATTTTCTTGTTTTATGTGGATTAGTTGTGTAGGTTCAGTTGATAATGACAATGTTTTATCAATAAAGTTTAAGTATATTTTCAAAATATATTTATTGGTATATATTTAATAGAGTATTGAAGATTTTAATTGTTCGATAGTATATATGCTAATGATAAATAAAGTGGAGAAATACCTATTAACTAATTTTTATGAGTAGGAGATGTGGTGTCTTTATTAGACTAGGAGGCACTAGATTGGGAGGATCAAACTTTATAGGGGTAAGAACGGCATTCATTTTCTCAAAATAACGGCTGCACAAACCACCACTTTTAGTTTTTGAAGGGTTTTAGTCTATTTAAGGAAAACCTATTCCATCTCCAAAGTTGAATTCTCTTTTACTATCCTCCTAACATTGCACTATTCTCTCATTATGACCAACTGATCCTTCTAGTTTCAATATGCATGTGGGAAGCGTATTCCATTGTTGAACTCTACTTCTTCTCCACTATTCCCATAATGTTCTATTGTTCTCTCACTATGGCTAGTTGAACCTTCTCGAATTCCACCTCATCCTCTACATTGTTGAGAGCCATATCTAGTTCAACATAGTCATCTAAAATCACATGGCACTTTGGGTCATTATAAGCCCCCTAGGCAATTTAACACAATCAATGATGTTTACATGGCACTTTGGATAATATTGCATGATGTTTCCCTGAAACTTTGACCATGAGTTATAACTAAACATAAACCCAAAAAGGCCTGAAGAATATAGTATCCTTAATAGATACCCTTGAACCCCTTGGTCAATTCAACATTGATGCCAAGATAAGAAGCTGAGTACCTTATAACTACAAAGATCTTGACTCAAGAACCTAGGCTTCAAGGTAGTAAGAGGTGATGGATTACCTTCTTTCATAATTTGCGAGAGTTTCTCTTCCTTTTTGTGAGTCTTAATAAGCTTTGAATATGGTTTAAAATTGGATTTAGCATGTCTTATGTCATGTATAACTTTGGAACTCCACATAAAAGGAATGAAAAGGGGCCCTACATGCCACTCAAAATGTTCTTTCAAATTTAATTATAGCATGGTGAAACTTAGATGGAGGAGCATTTTACTTCTTTGTGTATTGTCATAAGATTTCCTTTTGGTTCTACAACTCCTTTATTTGATATATTGTTAGCATTGAGTTGTTGTTCTTTCACATATGAATCAATTTGAATAAAATGTAAGAATTTAATACTAGATTGGGTTAAGATGTCAGAAATAGATAAAGAGGAACATTGAGAGATTTTTTGGAAGATACTTAAAAATTATATTCTATTATTTCATGAAAGTTGTATTTCATCTCTATTTTTCAAGTGCCCCTTATTAGTCCCTGCCCTTTGGGCTCGTGACACTTAGTAATCGATTCTAGTTCTATTTGCTATATTAGTCCTTGCACCAAAACCAATGCAAGCACAATACTTTAACCAAAATTTAAATCGATTTATGCAAATTTTTATCTCACATTTCCATTTCACATTTCCATTGTTATCTTAACTTTTCAATTTGAGATCTTATTTGGCCTCATTTCGAGGCAATGTACAATTTATGAGTTTAAAACTTAGAAAAGAATGAGTGCATTAAAATGTATTGTGGTGTAGATACTTTGAAGTGAAGTAATTCTATCTTGAAAATTAGCATTACTTTGTTAGCATAGCATTACTTTGTTAACATTTATTGCTAGCATGCTTATTTCCATATATCATCTTTTAGCATGGCATGTTTCCTCTCTCAAGTACATATTTGAACATCTATCAACCATAATTTTGAATGGCATGTGGCTTCAGTGGCATAATTTTGAGTGGCATGTGGCTTCATAGGTTGTGGCATGTGGCTTCATCCATCACTCTATTTAATATCATCACATTAGCTAGATGGTCAGTCTTGTCTCATGCCTGGGCCTGGAGGTACGCCCCTAGTCACATCATGCATGGTCGGAGGATATTCCCAACTCATCAACCTGGGTGCACTCCTCTAGCCCCTCCTCCTGCGCGCCCACCTCAATCACGACCGGCTTGGTCCTTCCACATTTGCTTCCTAGCTAGGGCTTGTGATTTTCCGAGCTGGAAAAAAAGAAGAAGAGAAGAGGGATGTGTCAATCCGATGCTTGTCCCGATTTCCCGCAGCCAGGAGCGGAGCCATAGCCGACCGCACAACAAGTTACTTACTTCTCTTCAGGATTGGAAGCACCAGTAGGGAGAAACCAAGAACCCGGGGGAAGCTCCGAGAATACAAGATTTACGCATTATTCCAGTCAGCAGCCAGCCTGCCGGTTCGTTTATTGGACTAGCCTCGAGTCGTGTTCTGTTGACCTATTCCGGTGATTCGAGAATCAGTATTATGAGCTCAGAACATGACCGAAAGCTAGGGAGAATACCCAATCCATCCTCAATTCCCCAAAATACCATACTCAATTCCCCGAAATACCACTATCGTATCGCTCCCCTCCTCAAACAAGCTGCAAGAAAAGAAGCGCGGGCCTTGGGATTAGAAGGCCAACTTTTCAGAGAAGTATCTTTTCAATGTCACACAAAACTTCAAAACTAAGGAGGGGGAGAGAAAACTCCGCGAATGGAGGAATTAGAGGAAGATTATCGTTCGGTCGGAGCAACCTTTACTCCTCACTTGGACTGATCGTCGGGTGGGAAAGAATAAGAATATGCCGCACTACTTGCCATTATTTTTTAACTGCAATGAATGACATCAGAGCTGCAGGGCCTGTGTGAGCAGAGCTATTCAGATGCAAAGGAAAGGAGCGAATTTCAGGTCGGTTTTGTATCTCACTCAGGCATAATCTCTCATGCATGTGATATGTGGAGGGCGGCCTTCAACAACTGGATGGCGTACCTATCTCTCGATTGCAGACACTCAATGGCGGAAATCAATTTCCTGAGAGGTTGTCGAAAAAAGCAGTCCCGAGGTTTCGAAGGTAGAAGTCACTCCATAGGCAAACTGGTGGTGTGGAAGATCTATGGACCTGAGATCGATCGGGGTGGGCTTTCTCCTCTCAAACAACAACATGTATATGAATCTAACCTAGGTCACTGTGATGGATGCATTCTAAGTGGAGGAGGTGGATGGGGATCATGGAGGCAACCCAGATGGACACGTTGTTAAGCATTGCATGCTTTAAGGAACCTGTCCTTAAGTCCTTATATAATTATTTTTATTTTTTAATTTTGTGTTAATTCTCTTTTTAAATTTTTATTTTATAAATGGAAAAAAAAATTAAAATGAGGAGACCGCATGTAATTACAGTAATAAAGTAACAACAATCTATACAATTCTATAACTGATATGTTGTTGTGTTCAATAATTCCATAACCCAATTTGATGTTTTCTCAACTCTGAAGGCTCGAAGCTATGGTTTGTCTACAACATAAAGAGATTTATAACAAAGTCCCTGACTTCTGGGTTGAACTGAAAATATGGGAAACATTGGTAACATGAAGAACTAAAAAGCTCAAGTCTATTTTCAAGCGTGTGTGTTGTAGATATAACCACTTGCAGAAATATAAAACGGAAGGAGGAAACTGATAGTAACCAGGTATATCATATACTTTTTTGGAAGCTAATTTGATATGTCATTTTCAAAAATATAACAATAACACGGCAGTCAGATTGGATAATGGCCAATCTAATTGGATTTATCAATTTCAGTTTTTAATTGGAATTTGTTGAACAATAAATTCAACGACACAAGCACTTGAAGCTTCTGTTTTTGTTAGGCTTCAATTATCGACAACAGGATTGTTAGGCTTCAATTAGCAAAGCTATCCCTTGCCTTCTTTGTTTATGCCCATCTCATGTCATGTATACCACTTTGGGCTTTTGTCAAAAAATAAGTAACTTCTTTCTGTTGTTCAATGGATTTAGAGTGAGTTTCAACTCAGCTTGATCACATTAGGAGGCTTTGCAACTAGACTGAAAACTTGGTAGATACATCGTCCCAGGATTCTGCTATGTACTCTGCAACTTTATATAGATTTAATTTACATAAACTAAAGCTAACATTTCATCCATTCCTACACCTAAAATATAGTACAGTTGTTGAGAATAATTACCTACTCTATTGTGAAGTTTTCAGGATTTAAAGCTTCTGTCGTTTACTGGTTTGCAGTTTTCAGGATTTAATGGTTCTGCCGTTTTGAAGATTTAAAGCTTCTGTCGTTTACTGGTTTGCAGTTTTCAAGATTTAATGGTTCTGCGTTTTTCAAGATTTAAAGCTTCTGTCGTTTACTGGTTTGCTATTTCGTTAGACTACGAACATTCTTTGTTTATAAATTCGATTTCAAGTATAAGTACTTTATGATGGGTGTAAAATTCGCTTTGTTAACCAAGTAAACATTCTATCATTGTTTCTCCTTCATCCGTATACATTTGTCAACCTGAAAGCCAAATCTCCCATAAAGAAATATAGGATGGAACGTAAGGCACTGCCTGCATTTATATAAATAATTTAATGGGTACAAGCCGTTCCCATTTTGGTGTCAATATTTAATGACTACAAGTGCAGAATGAAAGACCCATCTAGCTTAAGGACCAATTATATAATTTTACATAGAAATGATATTCAACTCAGTTCATGATAACAACATAATGTACATAGATTATAGTTTGTATTATGGAGGTCGTTCTATATCTCATATTTGTTGAATATCTATCTATTGGATAAGAGAAATTTCAAAATATATCCATGCTAACTTAGAAGGCTAAGTGGAAAAACCGTAGCTATCAGCCCAACATTCTCTATTGTTATCAAATCTTATGATGAGGCTTTGAATGACTATAAGTCATTGTTCTGCACATTTGGAGATAATTTAAATGAATATTTTATTAACATTGATCATAAGTATAGAGAACCATTTGATCATTTTATTCCTCTCTTAATTATGGTGAGGTTAGTAATCCACATTTGATCATTTTATTCCTCTCTTAATGATGGTGAGGTTAGTAATCCACATTTGATCATTTTATTCCTCTCTTAATGATGGTGAGGTTAGTAATCCACATGTACGTCAACCACAATCATCTCTACAAACTCGCAAGGGAATGCAAGCCTCTGATCTTGGAAAGGTAGACCACTAAGAACCTAGGACAAAGATAATTAGGGTTTTACAAATAATAACTAGTTTTATGCAACCTGATTTAGTCGCACCATTTCTTTATTATATTAGGCAACCTAAGATTGATGTTTTGATGGCTTTCTTTACATTTCCTATGCCATTTAGTTGGAGGAGAAATGGAGATAAATCCATATGTACAGGAGAAGCTTGTCAATTTGGTTGTTGTGGTAAGCTCATGTCAATTTGGTTGTTGTGGTAAGCTCATGTAAGAAGGCATTTATGTCAATTTGGTTGTTGTGGTAAGCTCATGTAACAAGGCATTCAATCAAGCTACTCAATCAAGTTATTGGATAACGCATTGTAGTTCAATCAAGTTATTGGATAGCACATTGTTACTCAATCAAACTCCTTTACCTTTTGTGGCAAGGACTTGTTGCTCTCCAACTCTTCTTGTGTAATTAATTATCTTAAATTTCACCTTTTAAATATTTTAGTTATTGGATAGCACATTGGCACTCAATCAAACTCCTTTACCTTTTGTGGCAAGGACTTGTTGCTCTCCAACTCTTCTTGTTTAATTAATTATCTTAAATTTCACCTTTTAATTATTTTTAAGTACCCTTTATTTAACTAATTATCTTAAACTTGAACCGTTTAAAAATAAAACTGTGTTGTTTAATTAATTATCTTAAATTTCACCTTTTAAATATTTTTAAGTACCCTTTATTTAACTAATTATCTTAAACTTGAACCGTTTAAAAATAACACTGTGAGTAATAATTAGTTTTTAGATTTTCTAATTATAAAGGTGAATAATAATTAGTTTTTAGATTTTCTAATTATAAAGGTGAAATGATTTTTTTTATTAAGCTTTAGGTGGATGTTAATTTATTTAAAATAAAATTTAATATAAATAAAATTAATTGAAATATAAATAAATTATAAATGATAGTATACTTCTTCATCATAGTATTTTATGATGTTTTAAGAAAATAAATTGTAATTTAGTAAATTATTATGTTGGGATGCTAATAACATCATTATCAATGAAATCATTATTACAAAAATGATTTTGGGGGAAGACTGCTTCACCGGTTTCGCCCTCCCCGGAGCTTCGGCTCCATCTTTCGAGTCAACGAATAAAGATAAATCTCAATGACAATGAGAATGGATCACGGAGTTCGTAGAACAGTATCGGGGTTTTTGGGTATTATGGTGAGAAGTATTGCAGGGTAGTACAGGCGCTATTCAGTCTGCGGGCTACATATTTGTGGTTCAATCTTATTCAATCCGACCAAAAATTTCCATTACAAGTAGAACCAAAACAAAATTCCTCACAATCTGAGGACATGGCTGCTGAAACAATTACAAGGCCAGTTATGCTCTTAATTAATTGCTGCCTGATACCATTAGTCGTAGCCCAGGGAGGAAGTCCATATGGAAGTTCCAGCGATGAAACGAATTTGAGAGCAAAAGGCTTGATTCTTGTTAAGATCAGGTGTCTCATAATAGTGTTTGTGGGCACTTTCGGGGGAGGCATTTCGCCCTATTTTTTCCGATGGAACGAGAGCTTTCTTTTGCTGGGGAGTCAGTTCGCGGCTGGCGTCTTCTTGGGGACGGCTTGGATGCATTTCCTCAGCGATTCCGCAGGAACATTTGGAGATTTGACTTCATGCTCTGCACTGCAGGCTACCTTGTTACCATGCTCGCAGACGTCATCGTCGTTTGGGTGTATGAGAAGAAAGATGGACCGAGCATCCGCGGTGCAATTCCTCTTGAAAGAATCGTCGGTGAGTGGTGGCCGTTTTGATCAGATTTTAATAAATTTCTCTTGATACCGAGAACTAGTTTCATTGTCGCAACCTTTTGTTTGCTGACGGATAGCAGTAATGTTATAATTACTAGATATTGGCGATACAGAAAGTGGAGTATCCACACATACAGGCGAGACACCACTCAACATTCAGGTGAGTTCAGATAAAATATGCGAGGCAAACAAACATGGTGAGGCTACGCTCACTTCTTGATATTAAACGAAGACGGATTACATCCTTATATAGGAAAAGACTCTCGTGAGTCGGCTACATGCAAACCAAAACCAAAAGACAACTAGACAACTGACTCATAACTAAGAACTGACTCTTCTAACTGGCGCTTATAACTCGCGTTTATTACTGGAGTGAACAACTAGATAACATCTCCATTACTTCCA
>SNQJ01S0034045.1:21575-43563 GCA_010110895.2 Picea sitchensis | reverse complement strand
ATGTAGGAGAGAGAGAGAGAGAGAGAGAGAGAGAGAGAGAAAGAGAGAGAGAGAAATAAACAAAGAGAAAAATGCATAGAGTGTGTGTGCATTATTTAGAGTGTGTGGACATTCTAGAGCACATGCACATTCTTAAGAGCATGTGCACGTTATTTCTAATTCAAAAATTTTCAAGGTGGGAATGACAACTCTACTATAAGTGTATGTTGATTTAAGTCAGGGATAACAAACCTAGTGGTTTGGTTTGAAAATACATAAAAACCTCTATTTTTATGAATACCTCTCTATATCTCCATTTTTATGTTATTTTTCTATAGGTTGATTTTGTTAATGAAATATTCAAAATATGTGGTTTTTTTTAATTAATAATTTTTACTATTTTTAATCTATGTTTTAAAATACATACCTTTTTTATTTTTGCTAACTTTTTATCAACTTAACCATTTTTAAAATAAATGATATATTGACTATTATAATTTTGAAAAAATATATATAATTAATATTATAAATTTTGAAAAAATACACAACACTGGAACAATGGGTTCTCTACAATTATCCAATTTGTTTTTAAGGAAATTTCATAGTTAAATAAAATTTGTATATTGGCACAACTAATTCAATTTCCTACATTTCATCTTTTAACACCATATTTAAATTCACTGCAAAAGTATCTTGAATAATCCCCCAAGTTAATAGATTGTTGTTTTTCCATGTTTGCCTTACAACTAACCCATCAAGTGACACCATCATTAGCTTGGACATGTTCCATAATGATCCTATAATTAGAGGGATTGGTTTCATCCCCACTTTTTAAAATAGGTACAATCAAGCTTTGAGACCAGGTTTTAGGGAAGCTTGCTTTATTGCTAAATTGAAAAGCCTATGAATGAAGAATGAGGATAGTTCCTCCATTAATGAATTTTGAAAGAAAAAATAATTTAATTTTGAACACTATATTACTAAATGATTAAATATGTCAATTCTGGTTCGCTCAACAATACTCTCATTGAATGTTGGATATCCTCGAGGTCTAGAGTAGTCAGTGAGAAAATACCTTGTTAAGACACTCCATAAGTGAAAATCACGGGTTCGAAAACACCAGATACACCTCAAATCCAATTTAAAAAAAAAAATCGAGATCGAAATATAGGAGAGTGTCACGCAGCTACGCATTTATCTACAATTTGTTGGAGGAATGCGACTTTATCATAGTGGTCCTTTGCGATTTTCTTTCGTGTCTTTAATCTCATAGTCTTCTGTTTGCACAGTGCCACTTCTGGTGCGCGCCAATTCTCAGCTGCCACCTTTTTGGAGATCGAGCGCACCCTACGGTGCGAATACAGCTTTTGATATGCATAATTGATGGCTGGGGCCACTAATGATATCATGAAAATCTTCATGTGCTAGCCAGACTGTAGGCATTTTTGTTAACACAAACAAAAATCAATTTATTTTTCACGAGGAATCTGACTATGCCATTATTGAGTGCGACTAAGGAGAAATGCACTGTAGATTTTGTCGGGAAAAGCATTTGAGCATAATATTACACATTTAAATATTGCCCGTGAATGATGGAATCGATTATACATTCAGTCTTCCATTCTTGAGCGAGACTTCTGGATTGCTGGAATCATTCAAACAATACTAGTCAGCAGGAAGTACTTTTTCCAGCCAGATGTAAATCTCGAAGTTCATAATATTGTTTTTGCTTTAAATACTGTGAAGATGTCGATAGGTTCGATCCTTGATTTATGGTAGGGAATTATTTAATTCCAGAAAACGTTAAATTCTTTGATTCTTCTGGGGCCTGATTTGTTATACGTCATTGATAGAGGTAAATGCTTTCTTTTTGGCCGGATGGAGGGAATATTTAATCTAAGTAGCTCTACTGTTCATTCAGAATTGCCACTTTGCTCTCATGCTTGATTTTTGGGCTAGGCATATTTGGCTTTATATCTTTGCTGGGATGATCGATGATTGGATCAGAATTGCTCCTTCGGTGAAAAGGGTTTTGGTTCACTGGTAAGTAAAATTGTAGTATTGTAAATGTTATTTTTTTTTTTTAAATAAAAAGTTGTATTTTTTGATTAATCTGTTGTTGTTGTATAAAAATAAAATGTTTTACAGGCTTGCCATCTGTTCCGTCAAATTAGTGGAAACCGAAACATGTCGTAACCTTTTATACTTATGCACAAAAATAGCAACCGTCACTTGTTCTGCCATACAGCTGGAAACCAGAGCAAGTCGTAGTTGATGGTAATGACACTTCTGTCTGGACATACATTCAAAAACTGATAATTCAAACTAAACAAAAAACCTGAGCAGGAAGACAAGAAAAAAACCCCATTTCCATGCAAGCGAAGCATAGAGAGCTGAGAAACTTTAAACATTAGGAGGGTTGTTTGAACAGTCATCCGGAGAGCCTCCATGAGGAGTGTCGTCGATGGGTATGATTGCAAAGGGTTGTGCGCAGGTCGGGTACCTCTGTTTGACTGGCACGTTCGAGAAGACACCGAACAACATGTCGATTTTGCTGCTAATAAGGGTGTGCCGGTGGAGTTGCTCCATCATATAGCCCCTCATCTCAAAGATGAGCTCCAATTGCTCTGAAGTGAAGAGACTCGGTGGAATCTGGTCACATTCCGCTTCTAGGTTGAGAAATGGGGGCCCAACTGGGTAGTCCGTCGTGGGGATTTCCTCCTGGACGATGCAAGTGGCTCCTTCCATGGCTGTCGATGTATCCATTGTTGCAATGTTGGTGTTGAGTCTATCCTGGGAATTTGGGACCGTGTAGAGGAGAGATTTTGGTGGAACCTGAATCGGTTCCTCCAGGATTTCCTCCTCCATGTAGGCCATTGGAGGCGTAGTCGACTTCTTGATTTTCTACATCCAAGCTATCAAGGAATCCCTCTCTAGTTCGTGCAGGCATCTTTGCCTTGCAACATAACAGTACCAGGAGGGTCCCCTCCTGGGTTTCACTCTCTCACGCGGTATGATAGTGCCTGGAGGCCAGAGAAATATGAGAATGAGGCTAGAGAAATATGAAAGGACCAGAGTCAGATCACTGAGCAGAGCGAAGAAATAGAATGGTGAATGTCATGGCCAACCTAGAGTATTATCTGAGGGGATGATAAGACCACACTATCGCCTCCCGAACATGTCGTATCCCCCTGCCATTACTCAGTGAGGCCGTCATTAAACCTGCGTGAGGGAGCTGTCCTCACATACTCTGTGTGCTTATGGTCGTCCTGGTCGTCCTCCATCTGAAAATGAGGCTTGAGGTGGTGGTCGGCCATACTTATGGATTAGATTGCATAGGTGCTGCGTGGCCTCCCCTGGTCTACGTGTCACCCCATCCGAGAATATTGTAAATGTTATGAAATGATTCTTTCTTTTTTATTTATTTAAGAAAAAAGAATAAAATTTGTATTTTATATCAAATATTTTGAAGTGAAAGAATTATAAATATAAAATGATAACATTGTAAAATATGATGGGAATGGGGTATTCGAAAGTGTTAGATCTATTTATGTATTAAAAACAATAATTTTTTAAATTTAAAAATGTAATTTCAACAAAGATAAATTTTAGTAAATAGGAAAAACTCAAAAAAACTTAATATTTTTCTATTCAATTATTTTCTATTATATTCCTATGATAATGATTGTTATTTTAAATGTTGTTTGTATTAATTAAAAAAATCTGTTTAAAAGAGTATGCATAGGGAGTATGAGTGTATTTAAGTCATATTTTGTTTCAAATATTCAACTTTTCTTTTTTTAAAGAAAAAACAACTTTTTCACAAAACACACAAAGTAATAATTTGAAAACAATTGCAAGTATTTAAAAAATGGAAATGACAAATGGACTCAACATTGTGTGATAAACTTTCTAAAAATTCTTATTGTAAAGGAGATGATGACACGTGGGAATGGAATGGATCATTACATAATTTGTCATTTATCTTGGTATTTTCTTGGTGGAAAACTAGGAAGAATTGGCTTGGAGGGCCCATTTTAGGGGTAGGTCATAGTTTGGTGATATAGGGTCCAAAATAATTTAAAGCATGTTTGAGACATCAAATAGTAGTTACTAGTATCAAAACATTGTGGGCTTAGCTCTATCCTCTTGGCATTGTTCTACACATCGAAAGCTTTCCAACATTGCAAAAATCGCCTCAATTGAAAATCATATGTGGAGTTATGCCTACCACAAGTTGACATGCCTTGTTGAAAACCATGGTACTGAGTGGATGCCACATTAGTACCCATTACTCACGCATGTGGGGACTTTCAAGAATATTCCAGAGGGTCCAAAACCCGAACACTAATTGAGGGTTGAGGTATGCAAAAACCCTAACCCTAACCCTAGATGGCTATCAAACTATGTTAAATACTCGAACACTATAAAGAGAAGAGATTCCATTCTTTTGGTATTGTTACTATTCCATAGTTGAGAAAATAATCTAGGAGTGGAATATTGAAGCATAATAGAGGAGGTCGAAGACTATGTAGCAGATATTAAAGCCACAATGTCCATGGCAACTCCATAGCGAGTGCCCCTTTCTTTGTACATGCCTTTTATAAATGAGAAAAAATAGCAGAGCATAGGCCTCACCTTCTAGCTAGATTTTCCCTCATATTGGTTTCCCCAGCACATCTTGTGTTGATTTGTGTGGATGTGTCTTCATTTTCTTGTTTCTTTCATTTTGGTTTCAATTATTTCCATAATTTTGAGCACTACGCTAGTAACATTAAATCTGAGATATAAGGTAATAAACTGCTTAATAAAATATTTTAGGATATTGTAATATCTATTGTGATGAATGAAGATTTTCCGAGGTTTTATGGGCTTCCCAACAGGCCTGTCATTTAACCTCTTGTTGGGCACTATGTTTGGGTTCTTTCAAATAGTTCTTCTCGTTGTTTTAGGACAACCTTCTTGTTGTTCAAAACAACCCACTAAATATGGACTTTTCCCTCTCAAAAAATGCCCACAAATATTTAGTTTGATGTTCTTTAATGCCTCTTGTTATAAGGATAAATTATGGATAGTTTTGTTGTCCAAGTTAGCCTTCAATAACATGCATTAAACATCAAACACACCTCTAGGATATTTAACAACCTACCACTAAAAATACTAAGCAAACATGAGAAATGAACACATGTAGTTTTTGGTCAACATGACCCCGGAAAACCCCCCATGGGGAAAACTAGTAAGAGAGATAGATATACATATGGACATCTAAAAGAAAATGATACAACAAGTAAATAGACAAGGAACCTGATACAATCCAAGCTTATCCTTAAGCTTGTAATGGAGTCCCTCAAAACTTGTTCCTTCTAGCATTGACTTGTGCCCCTCTAGATTCTTTGTCTAACTAAAAGAAGTGTAGCACACTCCTTGAAGCCCTTTCCTGCTAGATGTAAATTTTCACCCCCTTTTACAAAAATGTGTGCCCTCTCCCAAGCAACCTCTCCAAGTAAATGCACCCTCAAGCACAAATGCACCCACATACAAGTGCACCTTCTCCCAAGCTAATTGTGCCCTCACTCCTTGAGTGCACCCTCCTACTAGCTCAAGATCCAATGAAGAAAAGACTCCTTGCTCATGCGCCCTAGCCTCCCACCAAGGTGCCTCCTCAACAATGGTGCACCATTTTCCTTCTTCCTCTCCAAGCCTTGACTTCATGCGCCCTTCTCCTCGTCAAGAATGCACTAAAGTATTCTTCCTCTCTTCCTCACTTCACTCAACTCTCTCTAGTGACAATGAGTCTCATCCTTACCCTTTTGCCTCCTTTAGCCTCTCTTTGTCCAAACCTAAAAGATAAATGGATTAGATTAGATCTAGTCAAGTCTAATCAATGGGTGAGATCACTTCTCATAAATCTCACTTAGAAACCCACTTTACTTAAGTTTCCATAGTTTTCTTTATGTCTATTAATTCACCCACTTTGTGAATTAATTGTCATGTTATGACTTAAGTGAAAATTTTCACTTTATGACTTAAGTCTCATAAGTATAAATATGCCGCATGTTTCCTTCACAAATCAGTCACTCTACATCCCTTTAGCTCTAATACCAGGAATATTTTCTGAGGTTCTATGTGATGCCCAACAAGCCTGTCATTTGACCTCTTGTTGGGCACTATGTTTGGGTTCTTTTAAACTGTTTTTCTCGCTGTTTTAGGACAACCTTCTTGCTTTTCAAAACAACCCACTAAATCTGAAATTTTCCCTCTCAAAAACTGCCCAAAAATATTTGGTTTGATGCTCTTTAATGCCTCTTGTTATAAGGATAAATTATCAATGGTTTTGTTGTCAAAGTTATCCTTCAATAAAATGCATTAAACATCAAACACACCTCTAGGATCTTTAACAACCTACCACTGAAAATACTAAGCAAACATGACAAATGAACACATGTAGTTTTTGGTAAACATGATCCTAGAAAAAACCCCATGGGGAAAACCAGTAATATATATATATATATATATATATATATGGAGATCTGGAAGAGAATGCTACAACAAGTAAATACACAAGGAACCTGATACAATCCAAGCTTATCCTCAAGCTTGTAATGGAGTCCCTCAAAACTTGTGCCTGTTAGCCTTGACTTGCGTCCTTCTAGATGCTTTTTTTAAATGAAAGAAGTGTAGCTCCCTCCTTGAAGCCCCTTTCTACTAGATGTAAACTTGCACCCCCTTTTACACAAAGGTGTGTCCTCTCCCAAGAAACCTCTCCAATTAAATGTTCCCTCAAGCACAAATTCACCCACATACAAGTGTGCCCTCTCCCAAGCTAGTTTCACCCTCACTCCTTGAGTGCACCCTCCTACCAACTCAAGCTCCAATGAAGAAAAGACTCCTTTCTCATGTGTTCTAGCATCCCACCAAGGTGCCTCCTCAAGCTCAATCCTCCTCAACAATGGTGCACCCTTTTCCTTCTTCCTCTCCAAGCCTTGACTTCCTGCGGCCTTCTCCTCCTCAAGAATGTGCCCAAGTCTTCTTCCTCTCTTCCTCACTTCACTCAACTCTCTCAAGTGACAATGAGTCTCATCCTTACCCTTTTTCCTCCTTTAGCCTCTCTTTGGCCAAACCTAAAAGATCAATGGATTAGATTAGATCTAGTCAAGTCTAATCAATGGGTGAGATCACTTCTCATAAATCCCACTTAGAAACACACTTTACTTAAGTTTCCATAGTTTGTTTTATGTCTATTAATTCACCCACTTTATGAATTAATTGTCACTTTATGACTTAAGTGACAAATTTCACTTTATGACTTAAGTCTCCTAAGTCAATGTGAAATTATAACATAAAGTAGAGGTATAAGAGTAATAGTCTCCCCCTTTGTGTTTAGAGACTCACAAACACAAGGGGGCCACTTTCTAAGGTACCCAAATCTCAACAATGAACTCTTCCAGTGGAATATTCACGATGGCTTATGAATCATATTGCTAATAGCATAGGTCTCTTTGGGGTTTCATGGGAAGTTGCATGATCTAGGAATTGGCTTAAAAATGAATTCTTATAACCCTAGCCATGGAATATGATCATATTCATAATAACCCTTGTGATGAGGTAGAAGAGAGATTTTTGAAGCTAAAATAACAAATTGATAATATCTCTGACAACTTGACCTTTTTCATGGTGGCACTAGAGAACACGTTTGGATATTTTTGGGAATTTGGTGGCACTAACTCATAATTTAGATCAAATGAGAAATCAAAAGATAATGAAGACCTAGAAAATGAGTCGCAAAAAGAGCTAGAGAAGGAGAACGAAGTTCTAGTGTCATCACTTCTTCACAATTTTTGTTTAAAATGGAAGTAAAAGTGGACATCAAACCATACCAATGTTAGATTTTTTTTTAATGTTGTCTAGTGGGTGGATGTAATTTTGTACTTAGTGTCATAATGATGATCAATATAACGACATTTGTGTGACACTTATACATGTAACATGGCCTCACTAGAGTTTTGTAATATTCCACATGTGCACATAGAGATGTTTTTAGGAGTTATTTGGTGGTGACTTGTCTCATGGATAATGATGACATAAAATTATAGGTCCTTCTTATCCACTAGTTATCCCTTATCTTTTAATGATATTATCATCAACATTTTATGGATTGGTTGATATCCACCCTTTATTTTGCTTGATGATCAATGGTCTAGTTTTCTCCTAGTTATTATAAATTGAGGCAATTGGTCTTGAATCAAAGAAGTGTGGAGAGTGTCTTATGGTAGTGATCATTATCCTAGACTCTATGGGTTCTTAGGCTAGATCATCCATCTGCTTGAGATTTGTATAGATCCCATTTGAACTCCATACATATATGTGTGCTCTATTTATTGTAATCGGGAGAGTTATATGATGAAGAAGAAGGTCTTGCTTCTGTGCATGTTTCCCCACCTTGGAGTTTTTCCATGTAAATTATCTTCTCTCATTTCTTATATGATTCAATCTACTCTTATTTAGTTGATTCTTTCTATATGAATTTAGATAT
Source organism: Picea sitchensis (assembly GCA_010110895.2). Lineage (NCBI taxonomy): Eukaryota > Viridiplantae > Streptophyta > Pinopsida > Pinales > Pinaceae > Picea > Picea sitchensis. The sequence continues at coordinate 35,051 of SNQJ01S0034045.1, read as the reverse complement.
TATATATCTTGGTTATATGTTTCTATGTATGTTCTTTATAATATCCCAAGAATGAGCCCCAGTTGTAATTATGATTGTAAACATGTTTATATGCTGGTGAGCCAAGTGATTATAAGCTAGGAGGCTTATGTGTTGATTAGGCCAGAGAGCCTAGATGCTAAAGGCCAATGAGCCTATTTTTGTATATGTAAATACTCATATCATTAATATAAATACATCGTTGCGTGTAGACCGACCACGATAAAAGAGAATGGGGGACAAAGCTCCACTAGGTAGGGAAAACGAGAGGGGATAAGAGGCTAGGAAAAAGAGCTAAGCTTGAAGGCTTAACTCTAAGGGAATATTATATTATATTTCCCAAAAGACTAAGGTTTGGGTATAATTCATGTTATCCTAAGTTCATTTAGGGAAAGGAATGAACTACAAGTGGAGAGGAGCGAACTCCAAGGGAGCCATGTGTCCATTTGGGTGCATGTAGTTTTAAGTGGGAAATTTATTTCATTTCGGGCTCTTTGGGGGATTATTTCCATTCTTCCATGCGCTCACGCATTCATGCACTGAACCATTTTCATCCATGGTAGACCTTTGTATCATTCACGCATGGTGCCTTACTCAACAACATGCATGCATCTCTTATCCATATCATGTGTTTTCCTGTCATTAGTAGAAATGTGTATTCCTCCTAGGTGGCACAACACACTTGTGCCTACCTGAGCATGTGCTATACTTGTTTGTTATGCGCAATTCCTATCCCAAATCTGAAGGATGTTGTTGCTGCCATTACATGTGCTTAGCTGAATGTTGTTGTTTCTTTCACATGAGCATGTTGTTGGTTTTCTAGGAGCGGGAATGAAGAGGTGGGTTGTGAGGACCGTGGAATGAAGAAGAAGGTTGTCAGGCCTATGAGAAACTCTCTCTAGGTGAGAGAGGTTTCTGGGGAAGTGTGTTTTCGTGGAGGGAGTCCAACTGCAACTATAGCACTCTGAGAATTCATGTTTGACCTTTTGTTGAAGCCCTAGAAGGGAAGTGGGGAAACCGAAGGACCATTGAGCAGAGAAGGGGCACAATTCCTGGGGTGGGATATGCATGTGGGGAACGAGAGGTTGAAGGTTGTAAGTGTGGGTTGGTTCTTGGGATGAAATATTTCCTGTTGACTGTGCAACTTACTGTTGTCTCAGACTAGCCTAGGAATCCATTTACCCGGGTGGAGTTTAGTCCCATCTCGGGGTTGACCCACTTCTAAGAGTGATGATCAGCATGGTCTAAAGCTAGGAGATTCATGGAAGGTTTGAATGCAGTTGGTGGTCATCTATTAAAAGATAAGTACCATTTATATGTTCATTTACATGTTATGTATTTGCACATGTTTATATTGGTGAGTATTTCTTGTATATGTTGCATGTATAGGCTTACTGTTCATTTTTGCATTAATATGTGTATTAGTAAAATATATTATATGTTCTAGGTTTTATATATATACATATGGTATTGTTATTTTTATGGATTTGGCATGGCTGGCCTAGTTGCTTGGGTATGTTATAATGTATGATGTTCTGCAAGCATTTCTGTGTGGCATAGCTCAACAGATCTATGGTTGGCTATGTTACTATATGTTATTAGAGAAGAAATGAATAATGGATATGTGGCATAGCCCAGTGGCCTAAGGTGGAAAATTCTACAAAATGATGTCAGAATTTAGAAAGAGTGTTTCTAAGAGGCAACATGGCCTGGCCTGGGTGGTCGGGGGTGCTACAATATGTTTATCAGAAACAAAGTGAAAGAATTTTTAAGGTGGCATGCCCCGGTCTGGGCACTTACTGGGGTGGGGACGCTACAATATCATATCAAAGCTCAAGGATTCAAAAATGAACCTGGATGGGTCGTCTATAGGTGGAAATTGAAGTAAAAATTTCACAGAGTTGAAATTGCAATGTGCCAGAAAGGCACTGAGGGAACACCTTAACTGTGTGCAAAAGCTTTGGAGGTTTATCGGTTCAAGAAAGACAACAGAGGAAGAAAACCACTATAAACGTGGTTATGGGACACAAAATTAAATTTGAGCCGTTGGATATGTTCGGGAGTTGGCGGACCCTTCATAGCCAATAGATCTGGAAAAAGGAGCATGGTGGTTAAGCACCAAAGTCCTTTGGACTATTTTAAGTTCTTTGTCATAAAATATGCAAAATCCAAAAAGCTCTGAAGTCCTGGAGCAAATCTACATCGTTGGATATGTCCGACAGAAGGTAGACCCTTCTCAACCATCAAATTTGGGAAATAAGTTCGACGGTTAACCCTCAAGTCTTATAGACTTCGTTACTTTGACAAGTTTTAAGCTTTTTTCAAAAGAGGGGTCGAAGCCCGAAGCTATGAAGTCCTAGAGTAACTCTCAATCATAGATCATTTGGGAGAAGGCAGACCGTTGGATTTCCCCAAGTGGTTTGGAAGTTCGATGATTCAAGGAAATCAAGTGGTGGTTGAGCAAAGTTGAGTTTTCCTCGAAGTCCCAAAGTTCAGAATTAATCTGGACTGTCCATTATTAGAGACATGTGTCTTCATATTAGAAAGTGTTTGAAACTTCGGAGTTCGACAGTTCGAGGGTTGGGCGTAGTTCAACAGTGAAAACCTCTGAATCCTGGAGCTCTAAAGTCTCGGAGCCCTGTAGTCTCGACGCTCCGAGAAACAACTTTTAGGAAATTAGACATTCAGGATTTATAGACTCTGTTGGAGTAATATCTCCCGAAGCCTAAAGTGTCAAAGTTCCAGAGCATCGGATATAACATGGTATGATGAAATCACCTAGGGTGATGTGGACCTACTCTAATCCTACCACATGTCATTTGGTTTCGTACCTTTGACAGATATTTTGTACCAATAGTTACTTGACATGTGTCGCTCGTCGATGTGGCCACGTGTCAACACTATGATTATTGACAGTAGAACTAAGTGGACCCCGAGAAGTTCAGAGTTCAGGTGTTTTGATGTTCTTTGGTGTGTGATTCTCCGAAGTCCTGGAGCACCAAAGTGACACCCCGTGATGACATCACCTGGAGTGAGGTGGACCGGCTCGATAATTCGACATTCGGGAAAGTTGTTGTGTTTTGCTGTGAAGTTCTCCAAATCCCGAAGCTCTTGAGAACCAAAGTAATAAATCTCCAGAGAGCAACTGTTCGGTAGTATTCCAGTTCAGCGTTCGGGGAAAATGTTATGTTCTATTGTGTAATCCTTCGAAGCCAAGAGTTTCAAAGTCCTAAAGCACTGGATATGACGCAGCATGATGACATCACCTAGGGTGACATGGACCCATTTTTCACATGCCACATATCAATCTAATTTGTGTTTTTCACATGTCTTTCGTACCAGTTAGAAAATGACATGTCTCATCCGTCGGATTGGGCCATGTGTCTGCTCCTTATTTTTTCCACGTAGTACCCCCCTAGTGCGTGGTTGTTGGTGAGACTCTGAGAGTTTGCCAATTCAACGTTCAGATAAAAACATGGTATGATGAAGGTAGAACCCCCGAAGCCCGAAGCAGTGGAGTGATAGAGAAATGAAATTTCAAAGTGTCAGTTTGAGAATTCAGAATTTTGGTGTTCGGGTAAATGTGAGTACATATAGGCAAGAACCTCTGAAGCGGGAAGCTCCGAAGAGCTTCTTCAGGACTTCGCCAATTCGACATTCAGAGGAAACATGGTAAGATGAATGTACAACCTCTGAAGTGCAAAGCTCCAGAGAACTTCGTCGATTCAGAGTTCAGAGGAAATAATAGATGGAATAGTAAGAAGCTCTAAAGTGCGAAACTCCAAAGAGCCAGTTCGAGAGTTCACCAGTTCAACGTTCAGAAGAAGTAAAGTGTAGAGCTATGAGAGCCTATGAAACATAAAGTTTCGGAGCCCTAAAGTTTCGAAGCTCCAATTAAGAACCTATCAGCTAGCACTTGGTCACATCTCATAGTCACCTGTGATTGGGGGCCAAAGAAAAAGGGGCTAGTGCCCGAAAATGGTTTTTAAAGGAAAAAAGGGGCTTAGAAAGGGAGCCCATGGGGTTTTAATTTGTTCGTACCTACACCTAAAGAATTAAAGAAGGCATGTGAACCTTATGAGAGGACCCAACAAAGGTCCAAGAGTTATTTTGGCTCTAAGAAAGGAGAATAATTTAACATGGATATCATCATTGAAAAGACAATTTTCAATTGTCCATAACTTTTTGCTCATTATTCATAATTGAGCAAGGAAGCAGTCATTGGAAGGGTTTTGAAAAAAGGTTTCCAGAAAAAAGTGCTAGAGATGTCTACAGACAGAAGGAAGAAGGACAAAGACGGTTCTTCATTTTTCATTGAGATCTTTAAGAAGTTATTGAATCGGATGTTGGGTTCAATAAGTAGCTTGGAAAACCCAAACAAAATTTTGTTGGGGAAGATAGTCCAGGTGACAACGTTTAGCACATCAAATGTGAATGATAAGTGGGGAAAGACATCTGCAATACATGTTAATGCATGAACCATAGGTTCATATGGAGATGCCAAGAATGGGAACAAGGAAGTAAATTTTTATATAATATAAAAGAGTTTGTACCTAGTATCAAGAAGGAATAGAGGAACTTGAGGACATAATGTCATGTCAAGAATATTCCACAAGAGGATCAAAGGTCAAGACTAAATAATGTTAAGATAAAGAAGTACATAGTGGGAAGACCTATTATATATGGATTGATATATCAGAGTGTTATTTTTATGATAAAGATAAACAAGGAGTGTATTTGGAGATAATAGGTAACATCTCCAAAGATATGTCCTACAATTTGGAGATAGAACCTACGTTATTACTATCAAAGTGTGAAGTGGAAGAATGGTATGAAGGGAATATCTACTCTAAACTATTGAAAGGTACATTGGGATGTGAATCCAAAATAATTCAAACATGCAGAAGCAGGAATAGGGCATCATTATGACATGATAGAAGTTGATTTTTTAGTCAGGTTGAAATCATTTGGGTCAAGACAAGAGAAAGTAACAATTCATTAAGCAAATCCAAGTGTTGATATGATCATTCAAGGAAAGGATAAATCAATTGCTTCAAGAAATTAATTGGCGTTAAATATCCAATGTTACTTAGAGAACATGTCTGGAAATATAATTGGGTCGTGTAGGAGTTGGATTAGGAGATCCAAGTAATAGTGAAATGCTGAAAATTAATGTCAGCATAATATGTGGTTGCAAGTATGCAAAGTAGACAAGGAAAGATTCCAGGATGGATTCAAGTCCTTTAACATCTTAAGATAATGGAAGAAGAAATTATAAGGAAGATATCAAGCTAATAGGAATGCATGACATCACTCTAGGAGGAACAACAAAAGTAGAACAAGATTGTTGATATATTCCAAAGGTGTTGAAGGTATTTCCACAATAGCATGGAGATATCAAGTCAAGAGTAACTTAAAAGTGAAATGAAATTTCTAAAGAGAAATCAATAAGGAACCATGAATAAGAAAATGGTTCTACGCGTGGTTTTGAATGCAAAAATAGATGGTGCCTGACAAGAATCCATGTCATGTGGCATAGATCCAGGAGTGACATTGCTAGAGGTTGGAAGTATCACTTGAAAATATGATGGTAAATTAAAAGAAGTATTAAGTACTTTTAATTAGTTCTATGCAACTGGTGAAGGAGGCATATGTGCATCCTTACAGTATGCTAGAGATTGGCTATGCAAGTCAAGTTGGAAGGTAGTTGGAAAAGAGAAGAGAAGAGTGCAAGAAACCTCAAGTGGTAAAGTATTCATTCAGGAAGGGGTTGAAGTAGCTCGGTCCCGAAAGTTAATTGGATGTTGAAGATCCAAGGTCTATAAGCCAACATGATTGGAATTACAATTTTTCCAAGTATGAGTTGGGTTAGTTGGATCTAGGAAATAAATGAATGTTGAAGGATAATATCTACATTGGTATTTGGTTGAAAATGCAAAAGAAGCCAAGAGTGATTTGGATAGAAAGTGCTTAGGTCAAAAATAATCATATACAGTGATTATAGGGAGAGCACAAGAAGATTCAGGAATCCGGGAAGAATTGAATAATTTTGGGATAAGTAAAGAAAAGTGATACAGGGAGAATGAAGTTGTTGTAATTACGGTAGAAACAACTATGTTATGGCTTGATGGACAACCATATATAGAAAGAGGGAGAGTTCTTTCATGTTTTCAAGAGTTGATGATGATGTTGTTGCATATGGAAGGAAGCAACATAAAGCTGGAATGTTGATTATAAGACTGATAAAGAAGCATGAAAGCTTCTACGGTCATCATCTAATCAGGTAACATCAAATTTATTTAATGGAAGCTATGCAGATAAATATTTCTTTTGGAATTATGTTGCATAATTGTCGAAGGGAAATATGGGTGAGAATTTCCCCAGATTGAATTTTTATAATACACAGTATGGTATTATTTAAATGCGCTTAACATGAATAAGATACCACTAAGTGTGGTAAAGGCTAGACACATGTAATAACTATCAAAGATTCTTAGCTTTTGAATGCACACACTGACATAGTAGCATGCCATGTTAATTTGGTTCTGAGGTAATAACCAAATAAATAAAAGATAAGAACTTGTTATAGGAATGGATGCCAGGAAAGCTAGTCATGTATGAGACCATGACATAGTTTGATAGGGAAAATCATGGAAAGAGAAAGGTTAAGTACCACACAAATACCCAATGAGCTTCCTACCTTTAAATAAAACTTGGACTGCAACCTTTTCTAACACTAATGCACACCACAAAATTATATTCTTGGTGTAGTGTTTGGGTCAAAAAGGAAGGCATCCAAATAATTGAAAATACAATAGGAAGTGTGTGGAGAATGTGTCAAGACATTGGACAAATTTCCAATTTATGGATGGTGAGATACATGACTTAGATAAAGAGCATTCTAAAATTCAATGCAAAGGTGCATTGAGAATTGCATTCATGCATAGTAAGTAGTAGAGTTGCACTCATGCCTAGTAAGTGGTAGAGTTGCACTCATACATGATAGAATTGTATACTAAAATACAATTGTTAAATACGGTTTGAGAGTGCATGCATGAGTATTATTGCATGGAAATAATTATACTAACGATTGAAATGTTGCTAACTCATGGAGTTGAGAATATTTCAGGAGTTGTTGGACATTGCAACAGGAAGTTGCAAGTCAAGTAGTCGCATGAGCATTGACTACAAGAAAGTTTTTGTTCAGAAAAAGAAGCAATGAATTTACTGATGTTAATTGTGAACAAGCATTTGCATAGAATGATAATTCATTTGATCTAATAAATGGTTTTGTAGTTGTAATTGAATTGTTAGTTATAGACAACTCTAAGAACACTTCATAAGGTTTTGTACATATTGCAATGAGAGTATGATGCACAATAAATACTGACAGTTTTTTTGTTGAATGCAAGATAGAAGCATTGCAGGAAAAATCGTATTCAACATGATGCTTGCTAAAAGCTAGAAGAAAGACTACATCCTATTATTGCATCAGCAATGAAAAATTATGAAATAAGAATTTCATATTTTGGGGAAAAGATGAAATATTTATGAAATAAGTTGAGGTCTAAATTAATTCTTTTATGTTATCTCATGATAACTTCATGTCGGTGATGCAGATGATATAACATTTATTAAAGTTGGAACGCTAGAAAAGAACAACTACTGTTGAGGACACTAAAGCCCCAAAATTGTAGAACCTTGGTGGGGTTCTGGTAATGGGTTAGCACTCTCCTTGTGTGTGAAATCCTTGGCAATATGGATCTTTGAAGGATTATGTAGAAGTGAAGGGATGCATGAGCCTGGAAGGATGAGTGCAACAAGGAAGAGGCAACTCAAGGATGTTTATGGCATGGTAGTTGCCAGAAGTAGGGTGTGTCAAATGGAACAGTGGGATGAATTATTTCCAAAAGAAGCTCTATGGAATAGAGAAATTGATTTCCAACTGCAGTAAAAATACCAGAAATGGTGCTTGAAATAAGAACACCAAGTGGATAACAAGCTTCCAATAGAAAAAAGATTGAAGTTTTTTGAAGAATTTGAATTGTAATACGTAAATAAGTTTCACCGAGGACAGTGCAAAAATAAGGGGAGGGGATTGTAATATCCCAACAAAGAGCCCCAGTTGTAATTATGATTGTAAAAATGTGTATAGGCTCGTGAGCCAAGTGATTATAAGCTAGGAGGCTTATGTGTTGATTAGGCCAAAGATCCTAGATGCTAAAGGCCAGTGAGCCTATTTTTGTATATGTAAATACTCATATCATTAACATAAATACATTGTTGCGTGTAGACCAACCATGATAAAAGATAATGGGGGACTAAGTTCCACTAGGTAGGGAAAGGGAGAGGGGTTAAGAGGCTGGGAAAAAGGGCTAATATTGAAGGATTAACTCTAATGGAATATTATATTATATTCCCCAAAAGACTGAGGTTTGGGTATAATTCATGTTATCCTAAGTTCCTTTAGGGAAAGGAATGAACTACAAGTGCAGAGGAATGAACTCCAAGGGAACCATGTGTCCATTTGGGTGCATGCAATTTTAAGTGGGAAATTTTGTTCATTTGGGGATCTCCAAGAGATTCTTTCCATTCTTCTAGGCGCTCACGCATTCATGCATGGAACCATTTTCCTCCATGGTCAACCTCTAGTGTATCATTCATGCATGGTGCCTTACTCAACAACATGCACACATCTCTAAGACATATCCTGTGTTTTCCTGTCATTAGTAGAAACCTGTATTCCTCCTAGGTGGCACAACGCACTTGTGCCTACCTAAGCCTGTGTTATACTTGTCTGTTATGAGCAACACCTATCCAAAATCCAAAGGTTGTTGTTGCTTCCATTACCTATGCTTAGTTGAATGTTGTTGTTGCTTTCACCTGAGCCTTTTGATGGTTGTCTAATAATGGGAATGAAGAGGTAGGTTTTCAGGTCCATGGAATGAAGAAGCAGGTTGTCAAGCCTATGAGAAACTCTCTCCAAGAGAGAGAGGTTGTTGGGGAAGTGATTTTTCCTGGAGGGAGTCCAACTGTAGCTATAGTGCTCTAAGAATTCTTGTCCGGTCTATTGTTCAATCCCTGGAAGGGAAGTGGGGTAGCCAAAGAACTAATGAGAAAAGAAGGGGCACATATCTTGGGGTGGGACATGCATGTGGGGAACGAGAGGCTGAAGGTTGTTAGTGTGGGTTGGCTCTTGGGACGAAATCCTTCTTGTTGACTGTGAAACTTTCTATTGTCTCATCCTAGCCTAGGAATCACTTTACCCAGGTGGAGTTCAGTCCCAGCTCGGGGGTGACCCACTGCTGAGAGTGATGAGCCACTTTCTAAGACTAGGAGGTTCATGGAAGGTTTGCGCGCAGTTGGTGGTTATGTATTAAAATATAAGTACCATTTATATGTTCATTTACATGTTGTTGAGTATTGCCTGTATATGTTGCATGTATAGGCTTACCGTTTATTTCCACATTAATCTGTGTATTAGTAGAATATATCGTATGTTTTAGTTTTTATATATAGATAGATGGTATTGTTATTTTTATGGAGTTGGCATGGTTGGCCTAGTTGGTTGGGTATGTTATAATGTATCATGTTCTGCAAGCATTTATGTGTGGCATAGCCCAACATATCTATGGCTGGCTATGTTACTATATGTTATCAAAGCATAAATGAATAATGGATATGTGGCATAGCCCAGTGGCCTAAGGCGAAAAATGCTACAAAATGACGTCAGAATTTAGAAAGAGTGTTTCTAAGAGGTAGCATGGTCTGGCTAGGGGTGCTACAATATGGTTATTAGAAACAAAGTGAAAGAAGTTTTAAGGTGGCATGCCTCGGTTTGGGCACTTCCTGGGATGGAGACTCTACATTCTTGGTCTTTCATGGTATCATAGTCATACATCTAACTCCTCATATGAACTTCTTTGTCTGTTGAAATATTGGATAGGAGATCTACTATTTACTTCCATGAGAATTAAACAATGGTGATTGAAGTTTATTTTTTGGAATCAATTTATAAGTAGATCTAATTTATTTATTATATCTACTAGGCTAAATTTTTCAAATTTTATTTTTAAGCTCAATTTTTTATATATTTGCAAATTTATATTTGAATATCATGTTTGGTTTCTTCAAATTCTAAGCTATGTTTTCTAGATCTGACATTACCATTACATATGGACTCTGGAGAATGATAAACAATAGATATCAATGTTAATGTTTTTAAATTTGGTCTCTATTTGGGCCACATCTAAGATTCAATATTCATGGGTGCGCTTCAGATCTATACAAATTAGTGTACTTTTGGGCTTATTTGACCAAACATATGTGTTTAGAGTTATCTAATTAACCAAGATCGACCATTTGGTTACCACCATAGACCTTCATTTTTCTAATATATTGAGAATTTCTTCTAGTAGACATGGGTCATCCATTCATTGCAATATATTTGTAAATTATTTCATCAACAATATACAAAATGAATTTGATATAAAATATCATAGATTTGAACAATTTGTTATAATAGTATGTCATGTATTTGGTTTTTATGAGGACTTATATTCAAAACCCATTCTCTCTCAATTGTAATTAACATTTTGTTGAATATCTTTATCATTTAGATGACTTGCCACATCTGTTAATCCCTAAACAAAGCCAAGTGTTAAGCATAAACCCCCATGTAAATCCCTAGATATTGAGTTGTTATATTTCTATTGTCAGTTAGAGCCTTTGATTGTAATTGCTCCCTTTGTCTCATATATATATATATATATAGAGAGAGAGAGAGAGAGAGAGAGAAAGAGAGAGAGAGAGAGAGAGAGAGACCTAGTTTTAGTATCATCTCATCTTGTACATTTGTTCTATTGTAAAAGAAGGTTTCCCCATAGAAGAGGCTTCAGATTCATTCTTCTCTCTTTATCAAGGCATGGAGTTACTTATCTCTCTCTTTTAATGTTATTTTTGTTTTTCAACACATAATATTTGGTATCAGAGCATACGATCCTAGGGTTTTTCTCCTTCAAATGAATCATCTTGGAATTTTCTCTATAATATTATTTCAATGAAGTTTCAGACTGTGAAATTTTTAGGATCTTGGGCACACATAGCTAGGCACTTTGGTAAAAATTTCAAGCTTTTGACCGCTACACTTTCTGAGATATAGCCTATGGAATTTATATTTTTTACTAGTCTTGAAATTAATCTCAAACGAGTAATCTTTAAATTTTCACTATAATTTTTTTTAGTGAAGTTTCAGAATAAGAATATTTTAGGAATTTGAATAAATGTATCAAAGTACCTATGGTATAAATTCTAATTTTTGATCCACTACAATTTTGAAAATATAGCCTATAGAAATTAGAGTTTTGGCTAGTCCTAAAACTAGTCTCAAATAGGTGTTCTTGGTAGAACTATCATATCTGAAGCTAGTAAACTCTAAATTGAGAGACACTAGTTCCTTTGGAAAGAAGATAGACCATTGTATTTTAGGTAAACAAATTAGTAGCAAATATAAAATATTGGACATGTGGAATTTTGTACAAGTTCGCTCTTTGGAAATGGACAATAATAAGCAAGTTTTGGGAAAGTCATCATAACTTTCACTTGGCACGTCAAATTTTGGTCTAACCTATGGTATTGTAAAGAAGAAATATCATAGTACTACAAGAAAAAGAATTAGAGTTAAAAGGGATTAAATTTCATAGACACATTGGTAAAAAGGTCGGTGTTAAGAACCAAATATCAATATAGCATAGAAAAACCTCAGAATAAGTACTCAACGCCTTAAAAAAGAGATAATTCCAGGTAATAAGCCTCTTCGAGGGGGAAACCTCCTTATACCCCACATAAATGTCCAAATACAAGATGATTCCAAATGAAAATGTCTCCTTGGTATATATAGGAAACTAGGAGGTACAATTACAACTAATGGAATCAAGCCGACATAAATAAAATAACATTACTAATGAAATATACCCCAATTAAGGGGTAATGAGCCACTATTTATGGCTTAACATGCCCCTCCCCTTGAGACAAGTGTTGTCCACAACGCTTGAGTAACTCTGGATTCTTTTGTATAAAATACTCATCTTCTCAAGTGGAATCTTCAGCCGGTAGTTTCCTCCATTTAACGAGATACTCTGAAATGGATCTATTCCTTAGCTGGTGAATTCTTGTGTCAGTGATGGCTTCAAGCTCCAATATAATTTTTCCTTCCTCATCAAATTATGGAAATATAGTTTGAACTGAGATCTTTTCACTTATAATCTTCTTTAAGCATGAAACGTGGAAAACTGGGTGTACTCGTGGAGATGCAGGAAACTCCAATTTGTATGCCATAGTACCAATCTTTTGCAACACCTTATAAGGGCCATAGTACTTTGGTGATAATTTATTTTCCTTCTTGGCTTGCTTGGGGGAAATTTGTTTGTATGGTTGTAGTATTAAAAACACCCAATCCCCTACTTCAAAACTTCTTTCACTACAATGTTGATATGCTTGTTGTTTCATGCGATTTTGTGCCATGTTTAGGTTGTCCTTTAAGATTCAGAGAACTTGTTGTTGATGCTCAATGTGATGTTCCACTGCTTGAACCTTAGATTTTTATTTTAGAGAATAAGTGATGGAAGGAGGGTGGTATCCATAGAGTGCCATAAAAGGTGTCATTTTTGTTGCAGTATGAAAAGAAGTGTTATACCACCATTCTGCCAAGGGTAACCATTTGAACCATTGTGTTTGTTTATAAGAGACAAAGCAATGAAGGTAGCCTTCCAAAAAAAAATTCACTATCTCCTTTTTTCCACCAAATTGAGGATGATAGGATAATCTATGAGCCAATTGAGAACCCAAACAAGAAAATAATTCTGTCCAAAAATGTCCAGTGAAGATGGGATCTCTGTCACTTACAATAATCTTTGGGCTGCCATGTAGTTTTTGAACTGTCTCCATGAATGTGGTGGAAACTGTACTGGCTTTGAAGGGATGAGAGAGTGCACAAAAGTGTGCGTACTTGGTGAGTCTATCAACAATCACCATGATGACACTCTTTCCTTCATACTTTGGTAACCCTGTAATGAAATCCATGGAAATCTCCTCCTAGCGCTAACTAGGGATGGCTAATGGTTGTAAAATACCCCGGGTCTTAATTGTTTCCACCTTATTTTGTTGGCAAACCAAACATTCTGCGACAAACCTTTGAACATCAGTTTTAAGGCCATCCTAAAAAAATCCTTCTTGACCCTATGGTAGGTTTTCAAAAATCTCGAGTGCCCTCCTACTGGAGAGGTGTGCAATTCCAATAGTACCTTTTGTTTGAGTTGGGAGTTATTACATAAATATAAGTGATGTTTGTACCATAGTGAATCATTTTTCCATGTAAATGTATCTGATTCACTAGAATCATGTTGCAACCTTTGAATGAGAGTCCACACTTTTTTTTCATTCTTCCATTCATCCCTTGCT
>SNQJ01S0034045.1:0-12744 GCA_010110895.2 Picea sitchensis | reverse complement strand
TAGCCATATTTTTACTTTCAACATTTCTTGCCACCCTAAATGCATTCTCCAATGATTTGGGTTCCCAAAGACGAACCTCATGTTGAATGTTATCCCTTAAAGTTCCTATGAATACATCAATCAAGTGCTCATATGGAATATCTTTTACCTTCATATTCAATCTTTGGAAGTTCTCAATGTGCTCTGTAACTGAACCCTTTTGCTTGAGATTTATCAATTGTCTAAAGAAGGTATTGCTCCTTGTATCCTCATAGTGTGCTATCATTTCTTCCATGAAAATTGTCCAAGTGACGAGTGATTTGTGAGAACAAATCCATCGATACCACACAAATTGTTTGGGTTCTAAATATAAAGAAGCAATCCGTACCTTTTGTGTATGTGGCACATTATGTATATCAAAGAATTGCTCCATCTGAAGTATCCATGTGATTGGGTCCTTGCCATCAAACTTCCTCATATCGATCTTAGGAAAGTGGTTGGTCTTCAATCCAAAGTTAGAGTTTCTCCATTCTTGATTCATCTTCCTTGTGTCCTCATAATGAATTTCATGGGATACATTTTCATTTTCAGGTGTCCTCTCTATTAAGAAAATTTTCAATCCTTCCATGATCTCCCCTTTTAAACCATCCATCTTAGTATTTATTGCCTCCAACTTAGCTTCTGGTGCATCCATCATCTCTTGTAGTTCATCTTTTGTTAATGTCTTCTTTTGTAAATCATTTATGTCCCTGCGCATTTCTTCACCTTCATCAAGAGTCCAAGTAGGACTGTCTAGAGGCTTATTTGGTGTAGAATTTCCCTTTTTTGGCGGCATGTTGGCCAAGTATCACTTTAAACCTTGATTTTGAGGTGGTTCTGCTAGACACTCTTTCTTTTATTGTATCTCCAAAATTTCAGCCCTTCTAGGTATGAAATTTTATTTTTTGTAGTTCTCTGATATTTCTTCTCTGCAATTCCATAGGTATGATCAAAATAGGATGTGCCAAGTAGAATTTATGGTAACTTCTCCACAACTTGCTGATTTTTGGCCTTTCTAGGAGATATCACTTGTATAGCATGCCCTGCCCAAAATAATTGGTATAAAATTATGAAAATTGTACCAGAAATACTAAAGACTATCCACTATCCAATGCAACTGGTCTCACTCAAATTGGATACTCTAGGACGAATTTATGATTGTTTTACCAGGAACACCTACTTGAGACTAGTCAAATACCCTATCTTCCACAGGGTGTATCTACAAATGTATGATGACCCAGAAGCTGAAATTTTGATCATAGATAAGTTAATAATTTCTCTGAATATTCTCTAGATTTCAGGGTCTGAAACGTTATAGAAATTTTTTTATAGAAAAAATTTCATGATGACTCAATTCAGGATGATTCCAGAACCCTATATTACACAAACTATATCTCCTAAAGTATAAGGCCTCAAGAGATAAAAATTTTAACCTAAAGTACCTTGATCCATCTAATAAATATCCTCCAAAGGGTGCCTTCTGAAACTTCATATACAAAAACTTATAGCGAAAATTCCAAGGTGTCTCAGATGTAGCAGCGAAACCCCAAGACCTTGAGCTCGGATACCATATGTTAAGAATCAAATATCAATATAACATAGAAAAACCTCAAAATAAGTACTCAATGCCTTGAAAAAGAGATAATTTCAGGTAATAAGCATCTTTGAGTGGGAAACCTCCTTATACCCCACATAAATTTTCAAATACAAGATTATTCGAAATGAAAATGTCTCCTTGGTATATATAGGAGACTAGGAGGTACAATTACAACTAATGGACTCAAGTTGACATAAATAAAATAAAATTACTATTGTAATATACCCCAATTAAGGGGTAATGAGCCACTATTTAGGGGTTAAAATCTAATCTCAATAAGCATGGATGAACTACATGGAATCTTCACAGCATATGAAATGAGAACTGAACAGGAAAATCCAGATGTAAAAGAAGCAACCTTCAAAGCATACAAAATATCAAAGACAAAGGGAAAGAAACAAGAATAAGAACATAGCAGCAATAGTGACATCTCGAAAGATGATGAAGAAGTGGCCAACTTTGTCAAAAGATTGAACAAGGGAACTATCGACATGTATAGAGGTAAAATTCCTTTAATTTGTTTTAATTGTGATGGTATTGGTCATTTTTCTAACAAATGTCTTCATAAGAAAAATAGAAATGATGAAGGTTACTCAAAAAACAAACAAACATATAAACGCAAAAGAACCAAAAAGAAAGTTTTCAAGAAAAGCTTATGCACCAAAGAATACATCTCATCATCAGATGAAGATGAAGTCAGTGACAATGAGACAGAAATAGTTTTATTCATGGAAGTAGAAGACTCTGAAGAAGAACATGAAGAAGCCGAAGAAGAATATGAAGAATTCGAATAAGAAATTGAAGAGGCAGAAGTTGACTACTGAGAGGAAGTTTTGAGTGCCATAGAAGTTATCATAAGAGAAAAGAGGAAAAACAAGAAGCTACAAGTGGAACTATACAAGAAAGAAGACACTCAAGAATTAGAACAAATGATCACAAATTTCAAGGTTCAAATTGAAGAAGATAAAATATTTGAAGAAGCACTCAAAGAATAGCTAGAAGGAAGAGACAAGATCATTGAAAATTTGGAAGGAGATATTGTCACATTAATAAAGGATATTGAAAAGAAAAATATACAGAACAACTCAAAAGTTTTGAATGACATTATCAATAGTCAAAGGCCTAATCATGACAAGTCTGAAATTGGATATAATAAGACAGAAAAGGGATCAAGCTCCAAAACAACAGAACAAGAAACATATCCAAAAATCTATGCAGAAAAAATCAAAGGGGATAGGAAGGTCTATAGAGAAAATTACAGGGATACTCCCCCACCGAGAAGATTCAGATTTCAGAATCAACGACCGACATAAACAGATAGGTCTCAGGAAGAAGAATGATTCATAAGAGCACTTCCTTTCAGAAGATATTCAACTCCCAGATATTAAACTATATTTTTTGGTTTATGTTATGCATCTAATAATTTTGGACATAAAGTTGTGAATTACAGAGCTAAAAATAGGAACATAAACAACTTTGAAAGTCATACACAAAAGGGTTATCCAAGAAGGCCTAGTGAAATACAGAGAAGAAGTTACAATGGGTTTGAATCATTAAGCACTGAATTGGAATGCTACAAGTGTAACAACTTTGGACACATGGCCAAATATTGCAGAATGACAATCCCTCCTAGAGAACCATAACAGAACAACAACAATCACAAAAAGGAACCTCAAACAAGGACATGAATAAGAAAGCATAATTAGTACAATAATGAAGAATGCACACTCTCTCTACAAGCTAAGCAGAAGAAATGTGGATGGTATGTTGACAGTGGCTATTTAAAACACATGGTAGGTGATAGATATAGGTTTCTTACATTAAGAAAGGAAAGAGATGGATCAGTCTCCTTCGGAAGTGATGATTCAGCTAAAATCATGGGAAAAGGCACAATCAAAATTGGGAACAAGAATACAAAAACATAAAACTTTCTACTAGTAGAAGATATGAAACATAATCTTCTAAGTGTGAGTCAAATGTGTGACCAAGGTCATAAAGTTACTTTCGATTCACAAAAGTGTGAGATAAGAAAATAAGGTTCAGGAAATATGACTGCTACAACTGAGAGAACTTCAAGCAACATATACTTGTTAAGTGAAATTGGAAATGAAATGTGTTGTCTAGGAAAGGAAGATGAAATTTGGCTATGAAACAGAAGAATGGGTCACATACATTTTGATAATATTTTCAGAGTCAGGAAAAGAGAAGCAGTCAGAGAAATGCCCCAGATCACGAAACCAACCAACACTTTATGCAAGCATTGTCAACAAGGAAAGGAAACAAAGACTAGGTTCAAATCAAAGGAATATTCAACAACAAGACCACGAGAAATTGTGCATATTGATCTAGTTGGACCAACTATAACAAAGGGTTTAAAAGGTGAGAAATACTTTATGTTATTAGTTGATGATTATACAAGAATGACTGCAGTTTTATTTCTCAAGAATAAGTTAGAAGCTTTTGAAAACTTCAAGATCTATAAGGAAATGGTTGAAAATGAAATGGATTCAAAAATCAAATGACCAATATATGATAATGGATGAGAGTTCACTTAAAATGAATTTATGGACTACTGCAACAATCATGGAATAAAAAGACAATTCTCTGTTGCTAGGACACCTCAATAGAATGGAGTTGTTGAAAGAAAGTGTTGGATATATTTTCATTGATGTCAACGGTCGATGTGATGATCTTTTGTTAATGATAAATTACCACATATGAGATTGTCATTGATGTCAAAAAGTATATCAGTTAGCAGAAGATGTCAAACAATATGTAGAGATCGAAAGCGTAAGCTCAGAAGGCAGAGCAAACAGGAGGAGTGAGCAGTATGAAGACCAAAATCTCAGAAGGGAAAACACAGTACGTTAGCAAATGCAGAGATAGGTTGAAGCAATTCCTGATTATTGTTGATCACGATAGGATCAACAATGTTCCTATGATAAAATATTAGGAGGGCTAGCGAATGAAGATCAAAGCTCAGAAGGAAGAAGCACATTGCAGAAGTATCGTCGAGATCTATGGAAATATTGAGAAGTCGACCATTGCACAGGAAAAGGTGAGAAGTCTCAGCAGCTGTCCGATCAAGGAAATTGACGGTGTTGTTCGTATAATTTAACGGAAGACGGTCATATGAGTGACCATGGGCTTGAGGATCGTTGGAGGATCGTGACCATCGATCTGTAAGCCAGATCAATGGCATGGATGAATTGCGAGGAGAGAAAGCATAATTAAACTACTCACCAGTTATAATTTCGCAATCTATCTAGATTGCCAGATCTCATAGCTTCAAATATATATGAATGTGGTTGATACAACAAACAATGAGTTTAAGTATGATTAAATCGTGACCGTTGGATGTGAAATCGCCAAATCTATTGCAGGGATGAATTGCGGAGATTGAAAGGAGAATTAAACATCGCGCTTGTTCGAATCCCACAATTAGTCAGGAGCATTCGATATTTTAGCCTCAAAGATCAACAATTGTGGTTGAGTCTCCAATAACACACATCTTCCCATTACAGAGTTGTGTGACGAGTTAAAACACTCGTAGATTGTGGTTGCACAATCATTCTTGATCGTGAATCTGCTTCAAGAATCTTCACAACCGTTGGATCACTTTTGAGTGGAAGGATAGGATAAGCGAGGTAAAGAGGCTATGAGTTTGAATACCTGAATATCCTTTAGCCATCGGATCAAACCTGAGTTCTCGTCAAGACGTCAGATCATTTTCAAGTGGAAGGATAGGATCATAAGTGAGGTAAGATCTAAGATCTCATTCATGTGAACTTTCGTCATTCATTGGATCATTCTAAGTGGAATGAAAAGATAATCCATAAGAGAAGAATTACAAATACATTGAGCCATCGATCTAAGATCCTGATCAAACAAACATCATTCACTTCGGGTCTAAATATGTGAGGAACTTACACTCCGTCAGTTTGAGATTTGAAATACCCAGAGCCCGGAAATCCGAAGTGAATAAAGACCATCGGATTTGGAGGACATAACAAGGACCCTTGGATCAGGGCTGTGGATCAACGAACCTCGTCCACAAGGACGCGTGGAAGACCACGTCAGAAAAGAAACATGGCATAATCAAATGATGACAACTGTCTAGAGGAAATTGACTCATGCCATGTCAACAAGTGACATAAGCAAGTTACGTCACTCCGGGAGAATTGCTTCGGTAGTTTTACCACGAACGAATGTCAAAAGTCCCGAAGTCCCGAAGGATGAAGGTCCGAAGTCTCTCTTAGCCATTGATCTGAGATACAGTTTGGAATTCAGGACAACTATTAGATCTAGGAGAAGAACATGTGTCACATTGGGAGATCTATGTTGATAGATCCATGTCAGCAAGGACATGTGGCACAATTAGAGAACGATAAGTGTCAAGATGAATCGACATTTTAGGTACCTACAAATCATGAATCAGAGTGACACATGGAAACTACTCAGCTCGTGACACGTCAGCAAGTGGTGTAAGCAACTTACGTCACTCTGGGAGTTTTTATTCGGGAGATATACCACAAGCACTTGCCCAAAGTCCCGAAGTCTTGAATGTCGTAGTCTTGAAGTGGACACGAGACGTCTGATCTGAAAAATCACTTCAGGTGCATTCCTTATCGTCGATCTACTACAGTGGAAGGATAGTGTAAGAGGAAGCGTTAATCGACAGCAAGCGGTCTCCATAGTTGATGACTTACATAGCAAGTGATCACTTCGAAGGAAAATGGAGCAACGTTTATTCAAAACCTTTGAATTCTCGAACGCTGAAGTCCCGAAACGGACATAAGTCATCCAATATGAAAGATCTCTTTGTGAGTGTTCTCAACCATTGATCATACTACAATGAGAGTTGAGGCTTGAGAATTCCGAAGCCCAGATATGTGAAAGGATCTCGACCGTTGATCAAGAAAGGGACACGTGTCAGGAGATTGGCAACTCTGGAAGATTGATGTATGGAGGAGAGAAGGGGTTTGAGATTTGAAATATTTGGAGTCCAGAGACCCGAAGGAGATCTTGATCGTCGATCTGATGTCGGGTGAATTCTCAACCATTGATCAAAATACAATGGAAGGATAGCGTAATCATAATAACCCGAAGACTCGACGTAAATGGTGGCCTTCCATCTCATTTCTTGATTAAGTCCTGACCATTGGATTAAGCAATGAAAGAGTAATGTAAAGATCATATATGACCATTGATCTGGCTCCGAAATATAAAGGTGAACCGTCCAATCTGTTCGGCGATATTGTATTCGGGAGATTTGAAATGTTGGAAGTCATGAAGACCCGAAGGGTGAAGATCCGAAATCCCGACAATCGTCCATTTTAGGAGATTGAATCATGATTGTTGAATCGATAAATGCTCAAGTGCTCGTCTCGCCTAACGTGAGGTCATCGCCATTGGTCAGATGAAAGTTACACCAGAACAATACAAAGAATTGATAACTAATCGAATATGGTCTATTGGTGAATCGAGAATGCAGCAGAAACATGAGTATGATCTAATGAGTCGATCCATGTCTGTGATCAACTCATGAAAAAAAAATGAACCGATACACAATCATGATTAAAAGAGAGTTAAATCATGAAAACATGAATAAAGAATAAAAAGAAAAAATGATATTAATTAAAGTTTAGATTATCATTTTAAATGAAAAGGTACAATGGTTCAAATAAAGGGACATGATGTTTTATATCTCACACCAGTTTGAAAATTATATAAACGAGAAAAAGTGGTGAGAAGGTTGTGTCCCTGCAGTCCAGAGAAGAAGATCAAAACGGAAGTAGAGTCCAAGAACAAGAACTGTTAGTTATAAGGTGTCTGTCAATGTCTTATTGAAGATCAAGAACAGAAGAAGACAAAGCAGCGATTATGCAATCCAGTACTTGATACAGAATACCATGCAAGAAAAGGTTGCAATAGACAAGTAGAAATTACAGCAAATGGTTGCATGAGTCAAATTCGATGAAGAGCAGAAGAGATTGAATTTCATTATAAACTAAGGGTGGTTGGGTGGTGCAAGGGCAGGTTGGAGCCTATAGGGGATTTGGTGCTTCCTTGTCAATTGTAGTTGACTAAATAGGGGGTTGTAGCTTCCTACTAGTTGGTGCTGGCGAACAGAGGGAGTTGGTGCTTCCTTGTCAGTCGTAGCTGACTAAACAAGGGGTTATAGCCTCCTACCAGTTGGTTCTAGTGAACAAGGGTGTGGGTGCATCCTGATCAGTTGGTGTTGATTGAAAAGGAAGAATATCTTCCTTCTATGTAACTTGTAAGAATTTTTTTTTTGCAGTTAATAGAAAAGTGTTGGTGGTTTTCCCTGTTGGGTTCCATGATAAAATATTGTGTTCATAAGGGTTTGTTGTTCATCATATATTTCTTGATTGAATAATTAATATGTGTGCTTAATATGGATGAAGTTAAAAATAAAAAGTAGGCAATATTGATTCACAACCCCCCCTCTCAGTATTGTTAGATATTCCATTAGAAAGAACATGACAGTATAGGAAATGGCTTGAACAATGCTAATGGATTCCAAATTGACAGATATTTTTTGGACATAGGTATTGCATACAACAATTCACATTCAAAACAGAGTAATGCTCAGAAACATCACTAAAAAAATCCCTACGAGCTATGGAAAGGAAGACCAACAAATGTGAAACACTTCAGAGTTTTTGGAAGCAAATGCTACATCAAAAGAGAAGATGGTTTTTCAAAATCCCAACCCAGTTTCAGTCTCGCTGTCTTTTCAGTCAAATTTAAATGCCAAACTTAGTTTCAACACTGTTTCAGCATATGTTACAGCCTTGTGTTTCAGCATATACTCACAACGGTGTTTCAGCATATGACTCAGCACTGTGTTTCAGCATATACTACAGCCTAGTGTTTCAGCATATGCTCACAGCGGTGTTTCAGCATATGACTCAACACTGTGTTTCAGCATATACTACAGCCTGGTGTTTCAGCATATGCTACAGCCTGGTGTTTCAGCATATACTATAGCCTGGTGTTTCAACATATACTACAGCCTGGTGTTTCAACATATACTACAGCCTGGTGTTTCAGCATATGCTACAGCCTAGTGTTTCAACATATAAAAAAACTTAAGAAAAAATAAATTTCNGGATTCCAAATTGACAGATATTTTTTGGACATAGGTAGTGCATACAACAATTCACATTCAAAACAGAGTAATGCTCAGAAAAATCACTAAAAAAATCCCTACGAGCTATGGAAAGGAAGACCAACAAATGTGAAACACTTCAGAGTTTTTGGAAGCAAATGCTACATCAAAAGAGAAGATGGTAGAATAGGAAAGTTTGACTCTCGTGTGGACAAAGGAGTATTTTTTGGTTACTCAAGTAAAAGGAAAGCATACAAGTGTTACAACATGATATTGAACAAAGTTGTGGAAAGAATCAACGTAACAATTGATGAAACAGGTAGACAAGAAGTAAAGGAAGAAGAAAATGAATCAATGGAACAACTTTACGAAGAAGAAGGAGAAGATGAAAAATAAGTAGAAGGGGAAGATGAAGAGGATCCGACAAAAGTAAAAGAGCACGTTCAACAAGTGACTCCAAAGACACCTAGCAGACAAGTACACAAGAATCATCATTTAGATCAGATTATTGGAAACAAAGATGCAGTAATTGAGACTAGAAGAAGAATCTGTTCACAAGAACAAACACACTTAGCACTCTCATCTATGATTGAACCAACCTGTTTTGAAGAGGCCAGAAAGGATGAATTTTGGAATAAAGCCATGGATGAAGAATTGGATAAAATAGAGAAAAATGACACTTGGGAATTGGTTCCAAGACCAAAGGATAAGAATGTGATTGACACAAAGTTGGTATATAGGAATAAATTGAATGAAGATGGACATGTTACAAGGAAAAAAGTTAGATTGGTATGTAAAGGATATGCACAGGTTGAAGGAATCGACTTTGAAGAGACATTTTCTCTAGTTGCCAGAATGGAAGTAATCCGATTGATTTTAGCTTATGCATGCTCCAAAAATATTAAAGTGTATCAGATGGACGTAAAATCATCTTTTCTAAATGGTGAACTTGAAGAAGAAGTCTACATTGAAAAACCAGAAGGATTTTAGTTGTCAGAGAAAGATGATTATGTGTGTAAATTAAAGAAGGCATTGTATGGTCTAAAACAAGCTCCTAGAGCATGGTACTCTGGATTGGATAAATATCTACAACAGGCAGGGTTCAGAAAAGGAAGTGCAGACAACAACCTCTACATCAAGGTAAGTCAAGATAGTATTTTATTAATTAAAGTTTATGTTGATGATATTATTTTTGGTAGTGATGATGATAGGTTAAGCCAGGAATTTGCAACGGATATGCATAATGAATTTGAAATGTAATTACTTGGAGAACTATCCTTCTTTCTGGGACTTCAGATACATCAAAGAAACCAATAAATTTTTATTTCTCAAACCAAGTATATCAAAGAAATGCTAAAGAGATTCAGAATGGAAGATTGCAAACCAGTTATCACTTCCATGCAAACTAGTTGCAAGTTGAGCAAAGATGATGATTCAAAGTCTACAAATCAGAGGAAATACATGTCAATGATTGGTAGCCTACTATATGTGACAACATCTAGAGAAGATGTAATGCAGGTAGTTGGAAAAGTGGCATGATTTCAAGAAACACCAAAGGAATCACATGTATTAGTAGTGAAGAGGATTTTTAGATATCTCAAAGGAACATAAGAGTTTGGATTATGGTATCCAAAAGGAAAGGACCTATCACTTATTGCCTACACAGATGCAGATTGGGCAGGTTGTATTGATGACCAACGAAGCACCAGTGGAGCAGATTTATACTTGGGTGAGTGTTTAGTATCATGTCTAAGCAAGAAACAATCATCAATATATTTATCTACAGTCGAGGTAGATTATATTGCAATAGAAGCATGTTGTACACAGGTTCTTTGGATGAAACAAACTCTGACAGATATACAGGTTGAGTATAATGAGCCCATTCCAATCTATTGTGATAATACAAGCAACATCAGTATCTCAAATAACCCGGTGATGCACTCCAAGACGAAGCACATTCCAATCAAGTATCACTTTCTACGGGAATATGTTGCAGAAAATAACATTGAAGTTGTGTTTGTGGGCACAAAAGAAAAAGTGGCATACATCTTTACAAAACCACTTCCATGGGAAGCCTTTGAGTATCTTTGCCAAAGACTCAGAGTTATTTATACTCGAAAATGAATTCTTTTGAATGATTATCGTATATGTCTTATATGTACATGAGGAAGCACCATAAAGAGGATAGTTCAGTTAGAGGGAGAAGCCCCAGATGAAAAAATACCTTTTCCATTGATGACAAAGGGGGAGAGATTTATCAGATGCAGAGGACATAGACATGGTTCCAGGGGGAGCATGAGCGATATAACTTTAGTATTGCATGGCATGATTTCAATATTGCATTATAGTGTTTCCATCAATGCCAAAGGGAGATATTGTTGATTAAGGTTGGTTGTCATTGATGTCAACCTTTGAAGAAAGTTGGAGAACCCAAGTTTAGGTAATGGAACCAAGTTTGTTTGATGGATAATGGTATGCATTTTGATATATATGAAGGTAATACTATGCTATATGGATAGTACATATCATTCCATTTCCATTGGTATGTGGAACGTCACATAACTCCTCACGGTTAGAGAGTTATGGCCATGTGAAGTTGGATAACCCTCATGAGTCATCTAGAATCCCCAAAAGGTCAAAGTAGTCAAAGTGGTTTAAGAGATTTTTAGAAGGTAAGTAATAAAGTGAAGTGATGACTATACTATAATTCAAAGTGATTACAAAATAAATTATTTAAATAATAAATTTAATGGAGAAATTACTAAGTTGACAAGTGGTTAGAAGTGGGTTATCCCTAAAATAAGGAAATTGGTTTAAAATGGTTAGAAGGTAACCCCTTGAGGTAAAATGAAGTGATGAGTGTACTATAAGTCAAAGAGGATACAAAATAAATTATTTAAATAATAAATTTAATGGATAAATTACTAATTGGACAAGTGGTTAGAAGTTGGTTAACCCTGAAATAAGGAAAGTGGGTTAAGATGGTTAAAAGGTAACCTGTTAAGGAAGCTACATGAAAGTATAAATAAGAGGCAAGGCTCTCTCATTTTATATTACACTTGAGCATATTGAATATATACAGGTGACTGAGGTAACCAAAGAATATCTAATCCGAATTTCAGAGAGAAGGTGAAGTAAAGATGGTTGAAATTCAAGGGAGGATAAATTCTTTTGATGATGCTTTCAAAGGTATGTTATTTACAGGTCACCTCACCATTTTTGCAATACATTTTTTTCTAGAATGATTCTGACCATGAAATTGATAAAACATTGAGAAAACATATCCATGTAGCTATGGTACGAATTTAAGCTTGTGGGTCATTATATTTTGAGAGTTACACTCCGTGGAAAATAGGGTTTCTGGCTAGTCCTGAAACTAGTATAAAACATGTGTTTCAGGTAAAAACGCCATAAATTCTTCATAAAATATACAAATTAAGTAAGACCAAATGTTTTGGTTAGAGTACATTGTGTAGTATTCTTTGTAAAATTTTCAGATCCATACAATAAATATTTCGTTCGGGGCACGCTCTACAAATTCGCTCTCTAGAATAAACCAAAATTCAACAAGGTATGCCATTTTTGCTATAACTCCTTTTATGAGAGGTTCCAAGTAGTGACACGTGGAGGAATTGAATAAAACACATTGAAGAACATTGCATACTATTTTCATATCTTTATTCATTACAGGTGCATAGTTATGATTATTTCAAGTTAGGGTTGTTGACTAATCCAAAATTAGTCATGTGAGACTAAAGAAAAGTTTGATGAAATTGCTAGTCTCTTGTTATTAAAGTTAAGGAAGGTTTGCAGGTATGTGATCATATACACCAGGTCTATTACAGATTTACAAATTATATTTGGATGATGAAATTGATGAGGGATTTTGGTTGAGGTACATGTTGGGTACATGGTTGAGACAAGTAGTTGATGAGTTGGCACATACATGAGGTGTATAGTTGATGATGTTGGTACATATTGATGAGTCATAGTT
>SNQJ01S0034044.1:59303-72232 GCA_010110895.2 Picea sitchensis | reverse complement strand
GAAAAAGTGTGGCCGAAAAATCACGGCAACAACATGGTTGGGGCCTATTTATGAGAGATATGGCACATGTTGTTTGAGGTATGTTTTGTGAGCTAGGGTTTAGCTCTTGAGATGGTATTGGATGTTCAGTATTGTTGCATATATCAAATTTGTTGAGGGATACAGTTGGTATTTTGTTGTTGGTATTTTTCATATGGGTATTGGTATTTTGGTTGTGATGTGTTGCTGAAGTTGTTGGTTTAGCTTGAGGCTACATAATAGTGAGGTTGTGGCACATGGTTTTATGCAAGGGTTTATGGTATTTGGTTTATGGATAGAGTGATGATTTTTTGATGGTTGTATTGGTGTATGTCTTTGGTATATGGTTGAGGTACATGTTGGGTACATGGTTGAGACAAGTAGTTGATGGTTTGGCATATATATGAGGTGTATTGTTGATGAGTTGGCACATACATGAGGTGTATAGTTGATGAGTTGTCACATAGATGAGGTGTATATTTGATTATGTTGGTGCATCTTGATGAGTCAAGGTTGATGCAAGGTTGATGCATAGTACATGTTGGTTCAGTTTATTGGTACAGGTTTTTTGGTGCAGGTTGATTGGTGTAGGTTGTTATAGGTTATTGGTATAGGTTGAAAGTGATAGGATGAAAGTGGCAGTGGTTGATTTAGTGACAGTGTCAGGTTGTCTACATTTGACATTTATATTTTAGTGTAGTTGGACAGGGAAAGGACAAGTGGTTGTAGCCACCTTCCAGTTGTAGTCAGAGAACATAGGGGGTTGTAGCCTCCTTCTGGTTGTAGCCAGAGAATTGGGGAGTTGGAGCTTCCTTCAGGTTGTAGCCTGAGAAAGTAGGGGGTTGGAGCCTCCTTCCAGTTGCAGCTGGAAAACAAAGGAATTTGGTGCTTCAAATGAATGTAATTCTTCAAGACATATAAGAAAAATAATTCTGTGGTTTTCTCCCGCTTTGGGTTTCCACGTAAAAACACTGGTGTACTGTGTATGTGTGTGAATGCTCATTTTTTCATTGTTTATTTACTCTGTAACTATTGTATGATAATGCTACATGTATATAACACTTGAATTTTGGTGAAAAATGATTATATTTCTCTATTACTGATTCACCCCCCCTCTCAGTAATCAAACAATTGGTTTCAGAGTAAGGTTCCTTCATAAATCAGTTTAACCACTGAAAGGTAGATCATGGAGAGAAACAACTTGTATAATAATGGAATACCACAACTTGATGGACAAAAATATGCATTTTGGAGCAGAAGGATGAAAACATATATACAGGCACAGGGATTTGAAATTTGGAAATCAATTGTAGATGAATACACAGTACGAGTAGTTCGGCCAACAAATGACAAAGCAATGAAACTTCATCAGAATAATTCCAAATCCACAAATGCACTTCTGAATGGTCTTAGTGAAACGATATTCACCAAAGTTGCACATTGTAAATCTGCTAAAGTGATTTGGGACAAACTTCGAAATATTTATGAAGGAGAGTCAAAAGTCAAAGTAACGAAGATTCAAACTTATAGAGGTTAGTTTGAACAACTTAAGATGAAGGAAGATGAGAATATTGCAACTTACATTTTATGAGTTGATGAAACAATAAATGCAATCATAGGATTGGGAGAAGAAATTGAATAATTTGTAATCATTCAAAAGGTACTAAGATCTCTTCCTATGAGATTTGACCCTAAGATATCAATACTAGAAGAAAGCTAAGATCTAAAATCAATAAGAATGGGAGAAATACATGGAATATTCACTGCATATGAATGAGAACTGAACAGGAAAATCCATATGTAAAATAATCAGCCTTCAAAGCATCCAAAAGATCAAACAAAAAGGAAAAGCAACAAGAAAAATAGCATAGCAGAAATAGTGACATCTCGAAAGATGATGAAGATGTGGCCAACTTTATGAGAAGACTGAAAAAGGAAACCGACGGTAGGTATCAAGGTAAGATTCCTTTAATTTTTTTTAATTGTGATGGTATTGGTCATTTTGATAACAAATGTCCTCGTAAGAAAAATAGAAATGATGAAGGTGACTAAAAAAACAAACAAACATATAAAGGAAAAAGAACCACAAATAAAGTTTTCAAGAAATGCCTATGCACCAAAAAAAACATCTCATCATCAGATGAAGATGAAGTCAGTGACAGTGAGACAAAAAGAGTTCTAGTCATGGCAGTAAAATACTTTGATAAAGAAAAATCCGAAGTAGAATATGAAGAAGCCGAAGAAGAAATTGAAGAGGCAAAAGTTCACTATCGAGAGGAATTGATGAGTGCCATAGAAGTTATCAGAAGAGAAAAGAGAAAAAACAAGAAGCTACAAGAGGAACTAGACAAGAAAGAAGACACTCAAGAATTAGAACAAATGATTACAAATTTGAAGGTTCAAATTGAATAAGATAAAAGAATTGAAGAAACACTCAAAGAACAACTAGAAGGAAGAGACAGGATCATTGAAAATTTGGAAGCAGATATTGTCACATTAAGAAAGGATCTTCAAAAGAAAAATATGCAAAACAACTCAAAAGTTTTGAATGACATTAACAGTAGTCAGAGGCCTAATCATGACAAGTTTGGACTTGGATGCAATCACACACAAAAAGGATCAAGCTCCAAAACAAAAAAACAAGAAACATATCCAAAAGGCTATGCAAAAACAATGAAAGGGGATAGGAAAGTCTACAGAGAAAATTACAGAGACACTACTCCACCGAGAAGATTTAGATTTCAGAATCAATGACCGACATAAACAAATAAGTCTTAGGAAGAAGAAGGATTCATAAAAGCACCTCCTTTCATAGGATCTTCAACTCCTAGGTGTCAAACTATATTTTTTGGTTTATGTTATGCATGTAATAATTTTGGACATAAATCTGTGAATTGTAGAGATAACAACAGGAACATAAACAAATTTGAAAGTCGTACACAAAAGGGTTATCCAAGAAGGCCTAGTGAAACATAGAGTAGTTGCAATAGGTTTGAATCATTGAGAACTGAAGTGGAATGCTACAAGTGTAACAACTTTGGACACATGGCCAAAGATTGCAGAATGACAATCCCTCCTAGAGAACCACAACAGAACAACAACAATCACATACAGGAACCTCAGAAAATGACATGGATAAGAAAGCAGAATCAATACAACAATAAAGAATGCACACTCGCTCTACAAGCTCAGAAGAAGAAACGTGATTGGTATGTTGATAGTGGCCACTCAAAACACATGACAGGTGATAGAGACAGGTTTCTTACATTAAGAAAGGAAAGAGATGGATCAATCTCCTTCGGAAATGATGATTCAACTAAATCATTGGAAAAGTCACAACTGGAATTGGGAACAAGAATACAAAGGCATAAAATGTTCTACTAGTAGAAGACATGAAACATAATCTTCTAAGTGTGAGTCAAATGTGTGAACAAGGTCATAAATTTATTTTCGATTGAAAAAAGTGCGAGATAAGAAAAGAAGGTTCAAGAAAATTGGTTGCTACAACTGCGAGAACTTTAAGCAACATATATGTGTTAAGTGAAATTGGAAATGAAAAGTGTTGTCTGGGAAAGGAAGATGAAATTTGGCTATGGAACTGAAGAATGGGTAACATACATTTTTATAACCTTTTCAAAGTCAGCAAAAGAGAAGCAGTCGAGGAAATGCCCCAGATCACGAAACCAATCAACACTTTATGCAAGCATTGCCAATAAGGAAAAAAAACAAAGACTAGGTTCAAATCAAAGGAATATTCAATGACAAGACCATTGGAAATTGTGCATACTAATATAGTTGGACCAACTACAACAAAGCCTTTAAAAGGTGAGAAATACTTTATGTTATTAGTTGAGGATTATACAAGAATGAGTGTAGTTTTCTTTCTCAAGAATAAGTCAGAAGATTTTGAAAACTTCAAGATCTACAAGGAAATGGTTGAAAATGAAATGGATTCAAAAATCAAATGCTTGAGATTTGATAATAAAGGTTAGTTCACATCAAAAGAATTTATGGATTACTACAACAGTCATGGAATAAAAAGGCAATTTTTCGTTGCTAGGATACCTCAACAAAATGGAGTTGTTGAAAGAAAGAATAAGATAGTAAATGAAATGGCTCGAACAATGCTAATGGATTCCAAATTGACAGATATTTTTGGACACAGGTAGAGCATACAACAATTCACATTCAAAACAAAGTAATTCTCAGAAGAAACACTCACAAAAATCCCTATGAGCTATGAAAAGGAAGAACAACAAATGTAAAGCACTTCAAAGTTTTTGGAAGCAAATGCTACATAAAAAAAAAAGATGGCAGAATGGGAAAGTTTGACTCTCATGTGGACAAAAGAGTAGTTGTTGGTTACTCAAGTACAAGGAAAGAATACAGGTGTTACAACTTGAGATTGAACAAAGTTGTAGAAAGCATCCATGTAACAATTGATGAAACATGTAGACAAGAATTAAAGGAAGAAGAAAATCAATCAATGGAACAAATTTATGTAGAAGAAACAGAAGATGAAAAAGAAGGGGAAAATGAAGAGGATCTGACAGAAGAAGAAGATCAAGTTCAACAAGTGCCTCCAAAGACACCTAGAAGACGAGTACAGAAGAATCATCCTTCAGATCATATTATCGGAAACAAAGATGTAGGAGTTGAGACTAGAAGAAGAATGTGTTCACTAGAAAACAAAATGGACCTAGAACTCACATCTAATATTGAACCAATCTGTTTTGAAGAGGCCATCAAGGATGAATTTTGGAATAAGGCCATGGATGAATAATTGGATAAAATAGAGAAAAATGATACTTGGGAGTTGGTTCCAAGACCAAAGGATAAGAATGTGATCGACACAAAGTGGGTATGTAGGAATAATTTTAATGAATATGGATAGGTTACAAGGAACAAAGCTAGATTGGTATGTAAATGATATGCAGAGGTTGAAGGAATCAAATTTGAAGATACATTTGCCACAGTTTCCAGAATGGAAGCAATATGATTGCTTTTAGCTTATGCATGCTCCAAAAATATTAAAGTGTATCAGATGGATCTAAAATCATCTTTTCTAAATGGGGAAATTGAAGAAGAAGTATAGATTGAACAACCAGAAGGATTTCAATTGTTAGAGAATGTAGATTATGTGTGTAAATTAAATAAGGCCTTGTATGGTCTAAAACAGACTCATAGAGCATGGTACTCTAGACTGGATAAATATCTACAACATGCAGGGTTCAGAAAAGGAAGTGCAAACAACAACCTCTACATCAAGGCAAGTCAAGATAGTATTTTATTAATTGAAGTTGATGTTGATGATATTATTTTTGGTAGTGATGATGACAGGTTAAGCCATAAATTTGCAAACCATATGGAAAATGAATTTGAAATGTCATTAATTGGAGAACTATCCTTCTTTTTGGGACTTCAGATACGTCAAAGAAACCAAGGAATTTTTATTTTTCAAACCAAGTATATCAGAGAAATGCTAAAGAGGTTTGGAATGGAAGATTGCAAACCAATTATCACTCCCATGCAAGCCAGTTGCAAGTTAAGCAAAGATGATGATTCAAATTCTACAGATCAGAGGCAATACAGGTCAATGATTGGTAGCCTACTATATGTGACAGCATCGAGACCAAATGTAATGCAGGAAGTTGGACATGTGGCATGATTTCAATCAAAACCAAAGGAATCACATGTATTAGAAGTGAAGAGGATTTTCAAAAATCTCAAAGGAACAAAAGAGTTTGGATTATAGTATCCAAAAGGAAATGATCTATCTCATATTGCTTACACAGATGCAGATTGGGAAGGTTGTATTGATGACTGACGAAGCACCAGTGGAGCAACATTCTATGTGGGTGAGTGTTTAGTATCTGGCTAAGAAAGAAACAATCATCAATATCTCTATCTACAACCGAGGCAGAGTATTTTGCAACAACATGTTGTACACAGGTTCTTTGGATGAAACAAACTCAAGTGCCATCAGTATCTCAAAAAACTCAGTGATGCACTCCAAGACAAAGTACATTCCAATAAAGTATCACCTTCTATGGGAACAAGTTGTAGAAAAGAACATTAGAGTTGAGTATGTGGGCACAAAAGAATAAGTGGCAGATATCTTTACAAAACCACTTCCAAGGGAATCCTTTTAGTATCTTCGCCAGAGACTCGGAGTTGTTTCTACTCCAAAATGAATGCTTTTGAATGATTATCTTATATGTCTTATATGTACACGAGGAAACACCATAAAGATGACAGTTTAGTTAGGGGGAGCAACCCCCGATGGAAATATACCTTTGCCATTGATGACAAAGGGGGAGAGATTTATCATATGCAGAGGATAAAGGCATGATTCCAGGGGGACCAATGGTCACAAAAATGCATAGAACAAAGGGATGGTTCCATAGGGAGAATGAGTGACATGCATGACATTATTTCATTATTGCATCAAAGTGTTTCCATCAATGCCAAAGGGGGAGATTGTTGATTAAGGTTGGTTTTCATTGATGTCAACCCTTGAAGAAAGTCCGATAACACAAAGTTTTGTGTAATGGACCCAAGTTTGTTTGATGTAAAGATGACTCATTATTTCCTTTTCATGGTTGATAATAAGTACAAATGGATGAACTCCAAAGTGGTACCCTTATGGTGAAATCCCTCATGGGAAGACTCTTTGCGGATTGAGTTATCCTAGAAGTATGGTTAGACAACCCATGCTTAATTGTGAAATAATGAGATGAAGGTCAATGAATTTGTCAGTGAAAATATCCTAGATGGATAGTTCTTATCATGCCATTTCTGGTGGTATGTGGAACGTCACATAACTTCTCACGGTTAGAGAGTTATATCCATATGAAATTGGAGAACCCTCATGAGTCATATAGAAGCCCAAAAAAACTCAAAGTGTTTGCGAAAGAAATTATTTAAATAATAAAGTTAATGAAGAACTTTGTAAAATAAGGAAAGTGGGATGATACATGAAAGTATAAATAAGAGGCAAGGCTCTCTCATTTTATCACACTTGAATATAATTGAACATCTATTTTGTGAAAGGTTATTTGGGAAGGTATTATTGATAGAGAAAATTGCAGCAGAAAACGTGCAGCAGGAAAAGTGTGGTAGAAAAAGTGCGACAGAAAAATCACGGAAGAAAAAGTGCAGCAGAAAAATCGCGGTAGAAAAAGTGCGGAAGAAAAAGTGCCGCAAAAAAAGTGCGATAGAAAAATCATGGCAGAAAAAGTGCGGTAGAAAAATCACGAAAGAAAAAGTGCGGTAGAAATTTCATAGCAGAAAAAGTGTGGTAGAAAAAGAACGGAAAAAAAATTGCGGCAACAACATGGTTGGGGTCTATTTATGAGAGATGTGGTACATCTTGTTTGAGTTATGTTTTGTGAGCTAAGGTTTAGCTCTTGAGATGGTATTGGATGTTCAATATTGCTGCATATATCAGATTTGTTGAGGGATACAATTGGTATTTTGTTGTTGGTATTTGGCATATGGGTATTGGTATTTTGGTTGTGATGTGTTGGTGAAGTTGTTGTTTTAGCTTGAGGCTACATAACAATGAGGTTGTGGCACATGGTTTTATGTAAGGCTTTATGGTATTTTTTTTATGAATAGAGTGATGGATTTTTTATGGTTATATTGGTTATGTCTTTGGTATATGGTTGAGGTACATGTTGGGTACATGGTTGAGAAAAGTAGTTGATGAGTTGGCACATACATGAGGTGTATAGTTGATGAGTTGGCACTTACATGAGGTGTATATTTGATGAGTTGTCACATACATGAGGTGTATAGTTGATGATGTTAGTACATCTTGATGAGTCGAGGTTGATGCATGGTACATGTTGGTTCAGGTTATTGGTACAGGTTGTTTGGTGCAGGTTGATTGGTACAGGTTGTTACAGGTTATTGGTACAGGTTGACAGGGACAGGATGAAAGTGGCAATGGTTGATTCAGTGAAAATGACAAGTTGTATACATTTGGCATTCATATTTCATGGTCATTGGAAGGGGCAAGGACAAGTGGTTGTAGCCATAGAACATAGGGGGTTGTAGCCTCCTTCTGGTTGTAGCTAGAGAATTGGGGAGTTGGATCTTCCCTCAGGTTGTAGCCTGAGAAACTAGGGGGTTGGAGCCTCCTTTCATTTGCAGCTGGAAAACAAAGGAAGTTGGTGCTTCCAATGAATGTAATTCTTCAAGACATATAAAATTTTTTTTATGGTTTTCTCCCGCTTTGGGTTTCCATGTAAAACCACTGGTGTACTATGTATGTGTGTGATTTCTCATTTTTTCATTGTTTATTTACTCTGTAACTATTGGATGAAAATGCTACATTGATATAACACTTGTATTTTTGTGAAAAAGGATTATATTGCTCTATTATTGATTCACCCCTCCTCTCAGTAATCAAACATAAACTAGAAAACCAAAATTTTCACACACAATGCACCAATATGTTAGGGTATAAAACCCTAGAAAAACCATGGAGGGAAAAATAGTGGTTATATACTTTTAATAAGGTCAAATCATGGCTCTCGTAACAAGAAATTTGGACCACTAAGAGAATATTGCAGACAAACCTGGCAATGCATGTGCTAGTGTACAACCCTGTGCGAACATGTTTCCTCAGGTGTACACAATTTTTCTTCAACAAACCCATATATATGCGCAAATGTATCCAGTGAGACCCATGTACATGTATGGACACTTCCATATGGTACACCCCTTTATAGTGGCTTGAATCAACTGAAACCCACCTGTGGCTGCCTCTTCTCTCTCTTCTCCTTGACCTATATGACATCTAGATGAAAGTACTTATGCACATAGATAATATGTTTAATCATAGTCCT
The DNA here is from genome assembly GCA_010110895.2 of Picea sitchensis. Classification (NCBI taxonomy): domain Eukaryota; kingdom Viridiplantae; phylum Streptophyta; class Pinopsida; order Pinales; family Pinaceae; genus Picea; species Picea sitchensis. The sequence continues at coordinate 63,359 of SNQJ01S0034044.1, read as the reverse complement.
TCATGATGCAACCCTCTATGCATGAACACTTGCATGAAATATATTCACCCAACCAATGAGATATCCTCACTCTCGTGTAAGAAAAAGTCCTTTGCTTCTACACTCTCAACACTAGAAAAAGTTATTCTTTGCTATCCTCGACCTTGACATATCACTAAAAGACTTGACTTTGATCTCTCACCAAAGTCTCTCACAAGTGTATCTAACACAAGTTTCTTCATCCTTCACCGTATCCTTTCTTTTATAATCATGCGTTACAATCTAAACATAATCTCACATCCACTTAAGGTTTACATGCTTAGATTACATACTAATTGATTTTAACACTTTCCTTAAATAACTCAATTAACTAATAAAAACAGTTTTACTTTAATTAATTACTTTTAACTAAAGTAAACTCAAGTCTAGAATGATTTTGATGACTTCCACATGCTAGACACATTCCAATGTGAAAGTACCTATCTGATGCTACCACTAACATCAACAATAAGCTGTTGAGATGGTCACTGAATGAGTCTAGGGTGGAATGGTCATGGGGCTTGATGAAAAAGGTGTCATCCACAAATTGGAACCAAAATTTTGGTTTGAGAGGATAGTTGTTAAGGGTTAAATCTTCAAAATGGTCCATGAATATGCTAGATACTATAGGGGATAATGGAGATCCCATTTAAGTTCCTTCCTTTTTTCATATAATTTTCTTTAAATAAAAATAAGGTAGAGGCGAGACATATTTTAATAAGTTTAAGGTCTCAAAGTCAACAAGTTGTGAAATTATGTCAAGAGCTTCTAGGACAAGGATTTTGGTGAAAAGAGAAATAATTTCAAAACTCACCAAAAGATGTTGGTCATCAAGGTTAAAATCTCATATTTTGTAGATAAATTCATATGAGTCTTTTATAAACAAAGGAGCTTGGACTATAAAGGGTTGAATTTTTTCAAATAACAACTTAGGAAGGAAATGGATAGGGGAACTAGTGGCACTAACAATAGGTTAAAGGGATATGTCTATTTTTATGAATTTTTAGTGGTCCATAMATTTTGGGAGTTTGAGGGTYGTGAAGGAGAAGGTGATTTTTTAAGATAGRATYTATGGRAGAGGAATTGATAGTTTTGGTCACCAAGTTAGTTATTTTTTTAAGAYGATTCTTTGAAAGAGGCTTATACAAGGAAGTAGATAACAAGTCTAGGAATTTGGTTTCATATTTATAGGAATTCATAACTACATAAGTGTTTCCTTTATCAATTTTGAGGATGACAATGTCAGGTTTAATTCAAGCATTGAAGGGATTGTAAATCATATTTAGGGATTTTGGGAGAAGGAAGTTTCACAAAATGAATAATTCATATATAATCGTTTTACACTTCTTCATATTCATGAATAGGAAGTTCAAAAGTGATATATTAGATGGAGACCATAATTTCTTTTGTGGGAATGTAAGGATAGGTAATGACATAATTGAATCTTTTTTGAAGAAGGAAAATAGTTTGAGTACCAAGTTCTATAGAATATAACTTAGTAACTATGGAAGAAATAAATGAGACAAGGAGAGATTCAATAGAGGGTAGTTGAGGAGGGTTAGACATAGGGGGAGTGTTTATACAAGTGTTAATTCTAACATTGGAGTTAAAAGGGGATAATATTAAATATTTATAAGATTCTAAATTTGAAGTTTCTAAATTTTGAGAGGCGGGGTTAGCTAGACTGCAAAAGGAATGAAGTAAATATTGGGTTGAATGGAATGATGTAGAAAGGGGCGGATCATAATTGGTAATATGGTTGATGTAGATTGATATAGGACAACCAAGTGTTAAAGGTGTTATCACACAATTTGTGGTTTGGGAAAATACCAACCCAAATAACAAGTGTGTGAAATAACTGGGAACATCTATTGTTGTCACCTCAATAGATATCCCCGTCATTTAAGTGAAGGACAAATCCAACACAAGGGAGGCTTCTTGGGTGACCCTAGGGGGATTACAAGGGGAGAAATAAAGGCCTAGAAGAACAACTCTATAGGTCAAGGTCTAAGATTAACTTGAGGCTTGAGGATACATTCTTTAGATTTGATAAATGGTTTCCAAGGTTGTGTACATGCAAAATAGTCTTATAAAAAACAAAACAAGACCAAATATGATGATATAATCCTAAATGCAAGTGGGGAATCAACAAGAAACCTCAGTGTCCTGAAATTGCAGCAATAAGGAAATATATATCAGTAATGAATAATTTATAACAACTACAAATTAAATGATGAAAATCAAGTATATGATATTGGAAAATAAATCTTGCAACTAGTACACAATGTTCCAATGTTTAGACCGATACTTTGATGAAAAATGAGGGCTACTAATGATTGTTATTAGCAAGTATTTAAGATTTCCCAATGGCTGTAGCAAAAGTTTACTACTACAACAAGTTCTAGCCATTGAAAATAGCAAGTAAACCACCCAATCAATAGCTTATTACCAATAGAACAATTACCATAGCTTACAAATTATTTTCAGTAGTAGAAAAGTTGGAAAAGAGTATGAGAGAGTGAGTTTGATGCACCTCTAATGGATGTAGACTAATGTTTATTACAAAAACCCAATTACTTATCCAATCATGATGCCCTAGGAGGGAAAGAGATACAATAGCACATAGATTTTAAATCCAACCTTGAACAATTCGATCTCTCAATTTTCACATTTACCAATGCAACAATATTCAATTTCCAATGAAACTAGTGCCTTGTCTATTGGGTTAATGGAGTCTCTTGCTTGGTCACAACCAAGTTAAACTAGGGTTTGATGTTGTTCTAGGGGTGTAAACCCTCTTACTCCCAAGAGAAGATAAGCCCAAGAAAGTTTTTTCTATAACGATGTAAACCCTCTTATTCCTTGTAGCAATCTGTAAGCCCTTTGTATGACAATAGAAAAAATTTCCTTGATGGAGGGTGTATACCCTTATACTCCTCCAAGGGTTTGATAATATGATCTTGAAATCAAGATGAAAAACCCAAAATTTAAGAAATTCCTTAGCTAATCCAAGAGACAGCATGCAAAACCTTTAATTATAAAAGATAATCCAATGATTTTCCAAGAGGAAAGCATCCAAGAGAATTTTCTAGCCTTTATTCCACCAACAAGTAAGTATTCCATCCATTTTTCGCACAAGAGAAAAGAGATGGAGAATTTCCCAAGAGAATTGAAATTTCATTCCAAGAATGATTTCCCAAGTGATGAAATATGATTTGTGACAAATGACTTGCCTCATATTTATATGAGGAAAAACCAAGCCCTAGTTTGTCCACTTTACAATTAATTCTATAAATTTAGGCTAAAACCTATGTTACAATGCTTAATTAGAAAATTAGATTGTTCTTTTGCCCACACAGACTACAATGTAACGACCCTTAATTATTAAGCATAATTAATTTAATAATAATCCTAAAAGATTAACTAAACTGTATTTATATCTTAAAATAGCATTTCTAATTGGATATTATTAAATAGTGTTCATGAGGGTTAATGAATGATTTAATTATTAATTAATTCATTAATTAATTAAGTATTAAATTAATGGTTAATAATAAAAATATAATACTAATTTAAGTTACGTTCTCGTAAAAAGGAAACATAATAATGAATGGGATAAGGCATTTAAATATGGGATAAGGCATTTAAATAAGGGATAAGGCATTTAATAATAGGATAAGGTCTTTAAGAATGGGATACGGTGTAATAAAGAGTTAGGTGGGAGTTAATGGAGGGGGGCAGTGAAGGAGGAATAAGGGAAGGGGAGAAGGATTATGGGGGATTCATTCTACGAGAGGGGAAGTTTGGAGGATTGGAGAGTGAAATCTATAGTGGAATTTACAGTGCACCGGGGGGTTGCAGAGGTTTTGGGCTCGGAGGGCTAGGACATCCATTGATGTCCTAGGGCTAGGCGTTACTAGTCGGCAGGGAGGTTGGTTTTGGGGTGTCCTAAAGAGAAGCATCAGATTCAAGCTAAGGAAGCAGCATCAGATACAAGCTAAGGAAGCAAGCATCAGATTCCGGTTAGAGTTATGAATC
>SNQJ01S0034044.1:15917-58924 GCA_010110895.2 Picea sitchensis | reverse complement strand
CTTTGGGTTTCCATGTAAAACCACTGGTGTACTATGTATGTGTGTGATTTCTCATTTTTTCATTGTTTATTTACTCTGTAACTATTGGATGAAAATGCTACATTGATATAACACTTGTATTTTTGTGAAAAAGGATTATATTTCTCTATTACTGATTCACCCCCCCTCTCAGTAATCAAACATCAACTAGGAAACCAAAATTCTCACACACAATGCACCAATATGTTTGGGTATAAACCCCTAGAAAAACCATGGAGGAAAAAATAGTGGTTATATACTTTTATTAAGGTCAAATCAGGGCTCTCGTAACAGGAAATTTGGACCACTAAGAGAATATACATTGCAAACAAACTTGGCAATGCATGTGCTGGTGTATGACCCTCCGCAAACATGTTTCCTCAGGTGTACATGATTTTTCTTCAACAAACCCATATATATGTGCAACTGTATCCAGTGAGACCCATGTACATGTATGGACACTTCCATATGGAACACCCCTTTATAGTGGCTTGAATCAACTGAAACCCACCTGTGGATTCCTCTGATCTCTCTTCTCCTTGACCTATATGACCTCTAGATGAAAGTACTTATGCACATAGATAATATGTTTAATCATAGCCCTTCATGATGCAACCCTCTATGCATGAACACTTGGATGAAATATCTTCACCCAACCAATGAGATATCCTCACTCTCGTGTAAGAAAAATTCCTTTTCTTCTACACTCTCAACACTAGCAAAAGTTATTCTTTGCTATCCTTGACCTTGACATGTCACTAAAAGTCTCGACTTTGATCTCTCACCAAAGTCTCTCACAAGCGTATCTCACACAAGTTTCTTCATCCTTCACCGTATCCTTTCTTTTATAATCATGTGTTACAACTAAAGATAATCTCACATCCACTTAAGGTTTACATGCTTAGATTACATACTAATTGATTTTAACACTTTCCTTAAATAGCTCAATTAACTAATAAAAACACTTTTACTTTAATTAATTACTTTTAACTAAAGTAAACTCAAGGCTAGAATGATTTTTATGACTTCCACATTCTAGACACATTCCAATGTGAAAGTACCTATCTGATGCTACCACTAACATCAACAATAAGTTGTTGAGATGGTCATTGAATGAGTCTAGGGTGGAATGGTCACGGGGCTTGATGAAAAAGGTGTCATCCACAAATTGGAACCAAAATTTTGGTTTGAGAGGATAGTTGTTAAGGGTTAAATCTTCAAAATGGTCCATGAAGATGTTAGATACTATACGGGATAATGGAGATCCCATTGAAGTTCCTTCCTTTTTTCCATATATTTTTCTTTAAATATAAATAAGGTAGAGGCGAGGCATATTTTAATAAGTTTTCGGCCTCAAAGTCAACAAGTTGTGAAATTATGTCAAGAGCTTCTAGGACAAGGATTTTGGTGAAAAGAGAAATAATTTCAAAACTCACCAAAAGGTCTTGGTCATCAAGGTTAAAATCTCATATTTTGTAGATAAATTCATATGAGTCTTTTATAAACAAAGGAGCTGGGAATATAAAGGGTTGAATTTTTTTAAATAACAACTTAGGAAGGAAATGGATAGGGGAACTAGTGGCACTAACAATAGGTTAAAGGGATATGTCTATTTTTATGAATTTTTAGTGGTCCATAAATTTTGGGAGTTTGAGGGTTGTGAAGGAGAAGGTGATTTTTTAAGATAGGATTTATGGAAGAGGAATTGATAGTTTTGGTCACCAAGTTAGTTATTTTTTTAAGATGATTCTTTGAAAGAGGCTTATACAAGGAAGTAGATAACAAGTCTAGGAATTTGGTTTCATATTTATAGGAGTTCATAACTACATAAGTGTTTCCTTTATCAATTTTGAGGATGACAATGTCAGGTTTAATTCAAGCATTGAAGGGATTGTAAATCATATTTAGGGAGTTTGGGAGAAGGAAGTTTCACAAAATGAATAATTCAGATATAATTTTTTTTACTTCTTCAGATTCATGAATAGGAAGTTCAAAAGTGATATATTAGATGGAGACCATAATTTCTTTTGTGGGAATGCAAGGATAGGTAATGACATAATTGAATCTTTTTTGAAGAAGGAAAATAGTTTGAGTACCAAGTTCTATAGATTATAACTTAGTAACTATGGAAGAAATAAATGAGACAAGGAGAGATTCAATAGAGGGTAGTTGAGGAGGGTAAGACATAGGGGGAGTGTTTATATAAGTGTTAATTCTAACATTGGAGTTAAAAGGGAATAATAGTAAATATTTATAAGATTCTAAATTTGAAGTTTCTAAATTTTGAGAGGCGGGGTTAGCTAGACTGCAAAAGGAATGAAGTAAATATTGGGTTGAATGGAATGATGTAGAAAAGGGGAAGATCATGATTGGTAATATGGTTGATGTAGATTGATATAGGAAAACCAAGTGTTAAAGGTGTTATCGCGCAATTTGTGGTTTGGGAAAATACCAACCCAAATAACAAGTGTGTGAAATAACTGGGAATAGCTATTGTTGTCACCTCAATAGATATCCCCCTCATTTAAGTGAAGGACAAATCCAACACAAGGGAGGCTTCTTGGGTGACCCTAGGGGGATTACAAGGGGAGAAATAAAGGCCTAGAAGAACAACTCTATAGGTCAAGGTCTAAGATTAACTTGAGGCTTGAGGAGAGATTCTTTGGATTTGATAAATGGTTTCAAAGGTTATGTACGTGCAAAATAGTCTTATAAAAAACAAAACAAGACCAAATATGATGATATAATCCTAAATGCAAGTGGGGAATCAACAAGAAACCTTAATGTCCTGAAATTGCAGCAATAAGGAAATATATATTAGTAATGAATAATTTATAACAACTACAAATTAAATGATCAAAATCAAGTATATGATATTGGAAAATAAATCTTGCAACTAGTACATAATGTTCCAATGTTTAGACTGAGACTTTGATGAAAAATGAGGGTTGCTAATGATTGTTATCAGCAAGTATTTAAGATTTCCCAATGGCTGTAGCAAAAGTTTACTACTACAACAAGTTCTAGCCATTGAAAATAGCAAGTAAACCACCCAATCAATAGCTTATTACCAATAGAACAATTATCATAGCTTACAAATTATTTTCAGTAGTAGAAAAGTTGGAAAAGAGTATGAAAGAGTGAGTTTGATGCACCCCTAATGGATGTAGACTAATGTTTGTTACAAAAACCCAATTACTTATCCAATCAAGATGCCCTAGGAGGGAAAGAGATACAATAACACATAGAATTTAAATCCAACCTTGAACAATTCGATCTCTCAATTTTCACATTTACCAATGCAACAATATTCTATTTCCAATGCAACTAGTGCCTTGTCTATTGGGTTAATGGAGTCTCTTGCTTGGTCACAACCAAGTTAAACTAGCGTTTGATGTTGTTCTAGGGGTGTAAACCCTCTTACTCCCAAGAGAAGATAAACCCAAGAAAGGTTTTTCTATAACGATGTAAACCCTCTTATTCCTTGTAGCAATCTGTAAGCCCTTTCTATGTCTTTCTTATCAATTTATTTCCTTATTGCAATTTACCTTTCATTCAAACTTTTAACTCACATTTCAAATTAACCCTTGTTGGCATTGAATATTGATTGACTAAAACATAGTTTGTTTTCAAGTAGGAACATTTTTAGAGTGAATTATTTACGTGTAATATGAGTCCCTACCATTGACAATTAAGTCTATTTGATCATGGCCAAGACAACCATTTCAGTTTGTGATTTTGACAATTTATTGCTTTGATTTTAGTAGGATTTCTTAGGCAATTTCAAGACTAGTTATGCATATATTGTGCATGTGTCTGATAAGTTTACTTATCTGAATTGATAACAAATTTTGATGGATCTATACCACTAGATCAAACCAACATTTTTATACCATTTCCAGGGAGGCACTAAAGGAATCACTCTTGAAATTGCGAGATTTCTATTGTTTGCTTGATTTTCATTTTTTTCTATTCAAATTCTTCTTTCCAATTTGTCTGTTACACCAAAATTTACAACTTGAAGGAGGAGAAACAGTAAGACTCAAATGCCCCCTCACTTCAATATTTATGAAATGGTTCTATCCTGACTTATCCACTTTAGTGGGTATATCTGAGCCCTCATCATGTTAGCACTATAAGTGTGTTTCCATTTTGTGCAAGTTTATTTTATTAATGGAAATAAAAGTTAACTCTTGTAAAAAAAAAAACTGGTGACAATAGGGTCTTAGTAGCATGAGGGAAATCAATTAAATGATCATATTTTTCTTTTAGTTAGTTTGGTGTGGTGTGATTGTTATTGATTTCATTTATTTCTTTAAGATAGATAAATTCTTTGTTTTTGTAAAATCCCCCATGTACTAATCCATTTATGAGTAGAACCTATTAACCAACAAAAGAACTTGAATATGTTCAAGAACTTGTTGAGAAAAAAATGGCTCATAACTACAAGGAATTTCTTCAATCCTTGTTCCAATGTTAGAGCCATAACTAAAGAGAAAACTACTTTTCAAGAAGATAAAAGAACCCATGAACAAATCCAGAAAGAGGCACAAGAATCATGGACAATAGCTGATGAAGAGACAATGTTGGAACCTAAAATTGAAGAGTTTCTTGCATGCCTGTCACCATATTATATGTACGAGGAGTACATCTCAAAAGACCTTCATGGCATGGTAATGAAAGATATTGAACAAGGAATCCTAGGAAATCAAGATTACACTGAATCTTTTTCAAGATAGTCATCGAGCCCCAACAATTCATGATTAAACAATTCTTGGCACTCAATACATGTGAACAAATGGCCTCTCATATATTGGTGTTTATTAAGGTATATTTTTCATATCTGGATATGGGTAAAATAGAAGTATGGTCCCGTAAACGGTTGCACTAGAAATAATCATACACATGAATATTGTTTTCTTCAAATAGGAAAGGGTAGCATAGGAAAATGAATAAATAAGTAAGTAAGTAAAGAAAAAAATAATATTTGATGTGAAAACCATATTTTCTGGCATAGCCTAATAGGATTTTAGTCAGAAAACCAGGAAACTGGATGGACAGGTTCCAAATAAAGCATGTTGATGATGTCTCTTCAATTTTTTGGTTCTACAAAATTATTGGTTATGTGCTTAGCTAGATGTTGAGAGATACATTAAGGCTCTCCTTCCATCTATTTTTAACCCATTGACTCCAAATTTTTTTATTGGTTTGAAACATGAGACATTCTTAGTACCCTAGAGCATGCATGACTCAATGGAAAGTATCCTTGTCTTGTGTTAAGGAAATACATCAATGTTTCTTAGTAGGTGAATTCTACAAGCCACTCGACTTCAACAAATCTATTTGTGACTGATAGAGTGTACCTAGTGCCTCGATGCCCATTGACATCAAATGTAGGATATATCACATTGGTTAATGAACCTCCTCAATTGTTGGTAATTCAATGAATCTTTCTATGTTCAACACCAACAAATTTATTCATATATGAAGGGTTGCACAAGAATGGATGTGGGTGAAGACCTTGCATTTTAGTGACCATTATAGGATTCTTGAAAATCTATAAGTTAAGACAATTTCTAGTAGAAACATCATTTCAGTCCTTTATAAAAATAGTTCAGTATAAAATCATGTTACAAATTGTTCCAAGTTTCTTCAAAGAAGTCATCCTCGACACAATTCAAATTTAACACAACAACCACTTCAAGAGAATACAATGTGCACTCATCCTCAAAATTTTTTAAAGAGTATCCTTGCACATATACTCTTCCTTACTTCATTTGCATGAGGACATGGAAATATCTTGGTGTGGGGGAGAGAAACAACAATTTCTAGAATTTAAATCAAGGCTAAGCAACAACAATTTCTTTTGGTTCCATAGTTCATATTATTTTCACTGCAGCCGAGGAACACTATCAATTTCTGTATTAAAAGACTTCATTCATTTCGATAGAAAATTACATTCAATTCCTGTAGTAACAAAATAAATTCCAGGAATTCAAGACTGGTTCAACAAAATGTGTAGAATATTCAAAGTTGAACTAGATTACAGAGCGACATAAACACTTTTTCATGATCTTCAACATCATTCTTTCATCGTCAATTTTTTTTTGGTAATTGTAGGTTGATTCACAAGGTAATAGTTTCTTTGATACTTATTTACTTGTTAAACTAGAGTTTTATCTTATATGCAACTTACATTACATTCAATCCATATGCAATCTGATCGAGAGTTACACCAAATCATTATCGTGTGAATATTATGATTTTATTGATTCCACTATCGATTTATTTAAAATCCATATCATCCCACTCATTTGAATTATGTGTGATGTGAAATCGAAATCATTTTGATTATGTTCTATACATATTTCTTGAATTAAACATATTTTTCATGATTTCCATTTCTTCACTGAAAATTATTATACCACCACCCATCCACCATATCTAATATATCCACTCATCTTCCAACATAATTAAGTCGTATGCATCATCACTTGTTAATGATAATTTTTATGTGAAATGACATGATTATTCCAAATAGATGTAATTTGATATGATGAATAAAACCGAGTTAATTTATTTAATGGTCATACAAGTTGTCTCATCTCCCAGTATTTACCCTATTTCTTTCAAACTTCTACCCATCTTACTTGTCTCCACCATTTTACCTTTGTTTTTTGCAAGGAATCGAACCTGACATCTAACAAATTCATCAAAAAAAGAGGGAATACCTTTTGTGATAAGACATGATCCACATGGGACAACATTGCTTGATGATTTTTCTACATGCAAAATTGTCTTTTATAAAGTAGGGTTACTGCAATTGTTCAGGAAATTTCTGGAGTACAATATATCAATAACCATGGAATTTGATGAAAAATTCAATAGAAGAACAACTAGGGTTGGTTTAAAAGCTAGTGAATGAAGGGAAAAGGATGGATAACAAAATTCAAACTAGACTAAGGGCGTTCCAAGAACCTGGTTAGATGACCCCTGGAAATATGTGGTTTTCTTTATCCAAAAGTACTTGACCTTTGAGGGTAGCTACAATATAATATTTCTTTACCGTATTCATTTGTTGTAGCATTTGAAGGATAAAAGTAAGTGAATCAATATGCCTTACTTTCTATTGAAAATCCTCATGAAAATGGCCATGGAAGTTCAGAAAAATATACCCAAAAAGGATAGGTTTTGTATCACCATTCTCTAGTGAAATTGATTATATTGCATAAAATGGAAAAATCAAACCAGACCTGGCAGAAGTCTTCTACTCACTTTTCTTTTTGAAGCAAATGAGACATCTAGTGAATACCTTGTAGAAGATGAAAAATCCTGTAAACCCCGAACTAAACATTATAAGAATTGGTAAGAAAAGGGAACAAGTGGGTGAAGGTGTATGGTCAACCAAGAATAGTAATATGAAAAAAAATACAAAGCAAATTCCTGTGCAATCTGAGGAAAAGATTCCCCAAGACTATGCAATCTAAGGGAAATAATTTCTAAGGTCTTGTAAAATCAAAAGGGAAGTATTTATAGAGTCCTGTGAAATTTGTAAACGTAACCAGCACACAAAAACAAATAGGGAACATAAGAGGAAAATGTAGAAGAGGAAAGTCTACCAAAATTGCTTAATAGACCTAGAACAAGAGGCTATGAAAAAATTAAGGAAATTGTAATTGAACCACGGATTGTGGAAGAAAATCAAGTTTTTAATGAGGAACATGAGAAAGTTCTTGAAGAACTACCATAATTTGAGTCAAGTTTTTAATGAGGAACATGAGAAAGTTCTTGAAGAAATACCATAATTTAAGGAAATTCCAGCAAAAATAATTAAGAGAATCATGAAATCAATGTCCAAGCACTTGTTGGAAGCAACATAAAGGATTACCAGGGGATTGGAATGAAAATAAAAAGTGAATAAGGAAGGAAAATCTCACTTTGTGGATTTTCTTTTTCACACAAAACATTTCTTGTAGAAAGCATTTTTCCATAAACAGAGAAGAAAGTAATTTGTTAGTATCTCCCAAACCGTGAACCCATTTATTGTGAAATTTGGATCATAAATGTATCAAGGTATGATAAATAAACAAACAAATTTCAAGAAAATCCAGTTTATATTTTTTAAGAAGTTGGCCACTATCATCTTTAGCCATTTTTCTTTTTTATTGAAATTTATGCATATGTTGGCTACAACTTTTGGTGAGCATAAGCATAACAATGATACCAAAAACCTCACCAAAATTCTTAGAAAACTAATTTTATATTTTCAAATATAATGGCTAGATATACTATGACAAGAAATCGGTTATAGGAATTTGGCTGACCGTGGTGCAACAAGTTTTTACATGTGGATAAGACTTAAGTTTCATTTGATGTTGTTCTAGTGTGCTAGAAGATTTTACATGATTTCTAAATTTTGGAATGAATTTGAAGAAGTATCAACATGGACACAAATTGATAATATGCTCAGGATATTACACATGAGAAGAATTTTTCCACCTCACATACAATTAGATTAATGTGTATTTGGGTTTACGAGAAGAAATTTAATTAGTTGGATGAGGACATGCAACATCCTCTATCTGGGAGAGATGTTGGGTACCAATTTGATCATTTTTTCCAAGCTCATTCACTTCCAATTTTGACATCAAAACCTCCATTCTTTCCCTTTCTTCACTTAATCAATGGCATAAATTATAATGAGCATTAAAATAGGTAATAAGTTGTCGTTTTGAGGTTTACTCTTAGTTTTACTTGTAAGTGGTATTTATAACTATTTATGTAGAAAATCTCCTACATTTCATCAATTACAATAATTTACCATGTTTCACAAGTTATTATAGGAATTGACACTATTTTACCAACTATTACAGGAATTGGTGATTAGCATACGTTCGCTCGCTCAGAAGGGAAAATGCCACATAGAGGTACTTCATCAACATATGGAGATGGTTATTTACCTATTCCACCATTCCCATGGCACTCAACACCCAACAATCAATGTAATTCAAAATCGGTAGGAATTGATTATAGGAAAATTGGCAAACATTTATTATAGGAAATTTGCACACAGTTATTACAGGAAATCCACAGACAATTATTACATGAAATCTACAGGAAATTATTATAGGAAATCTGTTAGATCTCTCAAAGAATCATGAATTTTATACCAGGAGCAAGGAACAAGGATCATGTTGTTATAAAATCAAGGAATCAATATAAAATAACAAGGAAAAAGGTATGTCAAACACTATAATGGAGATCTGAACTATTTTTTCTATAATCAGTTTTGAAAAATAGAGTTCTCAAACAGTAATATTTAGAGGTGAGATTTGGAGAGATAAGGATGAATCAACAAATTCTGCGACATGGGTTTTATGTAGAATAGGGTCATTGCAGTGATGCATGGGGTATATTACTCAAAAAGTGAAATACGTGGGTTGTACGAGCATTTCTTCAGAACTAAATGTTTTAGATTTTCCTATAGCGACCAATTTTCAATTTTCTTAAATGTGTAAAATCCAACTTCACTCTGATTGGTTTGTTCTAGGATTGGGGATTTGGTTATTGAATATTTTTTATAATTATATCCTCAAAGAGAAATATAGGGCATAAATGGAAGTGGTGAAATCACATTTTGACGTCAAAACTTTTGTAACTACTGAAATTTTCTGAAACTATCAATACAATGGAGCTCTTCTTTTAATTGATGTGTTAGATATTTTCAAAAACGTTTGAGCTTCCTTAACAACATATTCCAAGAGGGATCCTTGGTCTATGTTGTCTTTTTGTAAGTGATTTTAGAAGTTTCTTTTATTACATGCATGTTTTGTTTTGATTTCTTGTAGATTAAGGATTCTTTTTAATTATCTTACAGACAATTATTAGTTTGATTATGTGATCTATGATTGTTCCAGATATAGATGTTAAAGACAACAATGTGATTGATTGATATTTCATCTTCTGTTCCATACATACAATCTTCACACTAATATACTAAGAGTTGTCTGTGTCTGCAATTTCTTTCTATCTTTTTTATCAACTCATTTCTTTATTGCAATTTACCTTTCATTCAACCTTTTAAATCCCATTTAAAATTAACCCTTGTTGGAATTGAACTTGGTTGACTAAAACGGACTGCATTTCCAATTATGAAGACATTAATATTGAATTATTTACTTGTAACTTGAGTCCCTACCATTGACAGTTAATTATGAGTTATCATGGCCAAGAGAACCATTTATGTTTGTGATTTTGGAAATTTATTGAGTTGATTTTAGTAGGAGTTATTAGGCAATTTCAAGACTAGTTCTGCATATATTGTGCCTATGTCCCATAAGTTTACTTACCCATATTGATAGTAAATGCTGAGGGATCTAGACCACTAGATCAACCCAACACCCACTACCCTTGTTTTTGACAATGCTACTTATTTCTCATAGTTGAAATGGTTTGATTTTTCTTTAGAAAAAATAATTATTTTGAAATATGTAGCTAACTATTACCCCCAAGGAATTATCCTATCTTAATCTACCGATAAGAACCAAATAGGTATCCTTAAGAAAACCATAGTAGATCAATAAAGGAATTGGCATAACACTCTACCTAGCGCTCTTTGGCTAGAGAAGGTCACTCCGAAAGAATCTATAGGGACCTCCCCATACTTTTTCATTTACAGGAAGGAGTCCATCCTACCCCCAAACATATTCCTACCTTCCCTCCAACTCGCATAACAACCATGAATGAGGGAATGTCCTACCATCTAGAAATGAATAAATTTCTTGGTTAAATTGGAAGAATACCAAGCGAGAGCCAAAACAAAATTTAATGCTCACCAACAGACCATAAAATCATGGTTTGATAAAAAACAATTCTAGTGAAAAAGTATTTAAGGTTGGAAACTTGGTTTTGAAGTGGGACAAGACACATAATGATAAAGGAAAACACTCTAAATTTAAACAATTGTGGTTGGGTCCTTTCATTATTAAGGAAAATATTTTCCTGGTAACTTACATATTGCAAACACTTAAAGGGGATGTGGATCTCCTCCCCATTAATGGCCAAATTATCAAGCACTATTTCATCCAACCTTTCAAGGCATCTCTCCTGCACATAAATAAAAAAGTCAATCCTCCCTTCTTTTTGATATTTCAGTTTTCTTTTCCTTTTCGTTTTGAATGATTTTTTTTCCCCTTATGCCTTTCACTTTCATCCTTTTAGTTTTGGTTATATTTCTCTCTCTCCCTCTCAATATTGTTATCTAATCATATTTCCAAGAACATTTGGTGTCATGAATCTTAACATTTATTATGAGAGTGGTACAATGGTACCTAGAAGCCTGAAAATTTTCATTCCACTTCTATACATGATTTTATATGTTCTTGAAATAATTATTCTACATGACTCAAGTTTAGATTCCATAGTGCAACATGATTTAGTAATGAATCATTTTTTATTCTTAAGTTGTGGAAAGAATGAGGTAATGGTCACACCCAAGAGAAGGCTCTATGCTTTGTATGAAATTAAGAAGCTAGTGCCAACATTTGAGAAGCACTTGTAGTACCCGAGGCTGACTATGCAAGAAGGTAGATCATTAATAACTAGTATGGAATATCTAGCTTTCAAAGGTGTCATCTTGCATGACTTTAAATAAAAACAAGAATCCTTCCCATCCACCTCTCTCTAGAAATCAAGAGAAAATTATTTGATAAGGTAAAGGATTGGGGAAAGGGATTCCATCTCATGTGGAACATGAAAGTATCTTTGCTAGGGATATGAACTCTCCTTGGTAGCAGAGAAAGGATTATGACACTGAGGTGACTCCGTTGGGGCTATGGATGCTCATTGGAAGTAGAGAAACACTAGAGAAATGCACAATTAGCTTGCATTTTCGATAATCCCGATTCATGATTTCCTTGAATTACCTCACTTTCTCTCCCAAATATGGCTCAACTTAAAAGGATACTATTGTAATTAACCAAATATGGGAATGGCCATAAATTTTCCCTTTGAAATTCAAATCTGTCTCATTACATTATACACTTTGGATTCAGTGGCACCTACTCACTCTCCCTATGGGATGTGTGTAGTTGTTTTTACTCCAAATCTGTCATTTAAGAAGTTTAATGCATATATTTGTGGTTTCATCTAGTGTGTCACAAATTTTTGTGCTAGCACAAATAACTTCCCTTTTTTCTCATTTTCTTTCTCATAGATCCAATTTCATCCAAGAAATAGGGGCCCTCCTTTTACTATTTCAACACCCTTTTATATTGTTATGCAATCTAAGTTTCCTTTCTAGTCCTTGATTGACTCATTCCCAAGTCTTTCACTTAAGTTTTTCAAACATTCTAGGATCACCAACATAGGAAATATCAATGCAGGAAACGTTTTCCTTGCCAACAAATCCATTGTCGGAGAGTTCAATTTTTCTTCGTCGATATGCAAGATAGGGGAAATACTTAGAGAATTTTAGATAATCCTTTCATGTATTGGCGCCGATCGAATTTCTATCTTTGATACAGTGTCAAACCTCTCATCGCCACTAATACATGAATCGGGTCAATGCTTGGTAAATTTCCGCATGAACTTTATATGTATCTACGTCAATTATTTTTATTTTTTCCCATACATCGACATTTGTAAAAAATTTAGCACCGATATGCACAAGGTGATCCTTGATTACATTTTTTTACAACTCTTTCATTGTGGTTGAAAAAATTTCGACTACTAACACAATCGTCGACCATTGGCTCTTGACGACTGATACACCCAAAAATGATTACCTCATCATTGTCGATATGACCGGAACCAACCATTCCATTGTCATCCGTACATGCAAATAGCCCTCATTCACAAAAGGTATTTTTGTGCCCATTCCACCAAGTTTGGTGCCAAAGGCATCATGAGGGATATAGAGCCCAAGCTGGTTGAAATGATTCACACCATTGTTTTCCAAGAAAAAGGAGTGCAAGCTAAGAAAATTCTCCCCGAGCTCAAAACCTCTCGCAAGAACATATTCCCATCACCCACGTGTTGTCACTATGCTTATAGGTAAGTCCACTCAACAATCCTTTCTCCCTCGCACATGCCATTTCCTTCCTACTTTAGTGTTTTATTCTAGTTTCATATGTTTTACATGTATGTGGGAAAGGGGTTCAACCATAAACCTATATCACCTCAAATTTCCTCCCTTGTTCCTTTCCTTTCCTTGGGAGAATGCATGAACTAACCCTTCCATCATTTCCTCTCTTTAGACATGCCTTAAACCCTTCTTCTAGGAAACTAGTGTAATTGTTTTCGAGGCTTTCCATGCTCTCATCCTTTCTCTAATTTTTCCCTAACCATCATGCCCTATAATTAATAATAATAATAATAATAATCTATTTTTAAGGTCACGACCAAACCACAACAAATTGGTGTATGAACCCCCTTGTTTGATCCTCCTCTCCATATTCATCGGACCCTGTTCCATATACTTTGCACCCTAGATGAAACATCCATGACATATATTTGGTTAACTACACCAAAGAACATAGTTTTTTTTTTCTTTACTAACACACACTAAATGCAAGAAAAACCACACTTATCCCATAAGGCTCACCCCACATTTCGGTGAGAATCATGTGATAAGTATCAATATGGCCACTCTACCTTTGTCGGTGTCAATAATAAGTTGAGAACTCATACACCCTTTCTCTCATCTACGATGATCATTTTATGGATGCCTATAGGTTTTAGTCTCTCCCCATTAGCATCGACCTCAATATTGGCAATGATTTTATGCAATGTCAGTGAGATACCATTTTTTAGCTATCGTTATGGCTTCCTATATCAGCGAGGATAACATTTTTGACATTGATATAGGTGTGTATTGGAACACAAATTGCTAACTCACCAATTTCACTAAAAGGGATTAAAAATCACCCAAACACAGAAAATAAGCTAGTATTTCTCTTTCTCTTTCTCTTCCTTGTCAAGATAGTCAACATCTGATGCATCTATATAACACTCACTTCTTAAGACTAATGATAGATTTGTCTTCTTTTTTGCAGATTTTATCATTTATCCTTGCAAACAATTGCAAATCACTGACAAGGCCCCCGTCGAAGAGGCCTATACAAGAACAAGTTCTCAAGAAGAAAATATAGATAACCTAAGGCATGTATACGATGACACCAAAGGTGTCATTGACAAGGAGAATTCGATCAAATAGGCTGAAGTGTAGCAAAGTTTTAACAACTAGAAATTCTCACGGGAGGCAAAGGATGAACCTAATCTCAAGACATTAAAAAATATCAAGAAATTCAATATAAACAAGGTGGCATCTCATGCAGCGGTGTTCCCGTGCGTAGAATATATAGCATGAATTGCAAGACATGTTGATCTCGAAACCAGATATATTGTAAACACCATAGACCACCCAATATTATCCTTTGAAGTTTCAACAATTGATTTCTGTTACAATTAGAGAAGCACAATATGAAATTGTTAATCCTTGGATTAGATGGAAGTGATGATCAGTAGAAATTGAGAAAAAAACAAGTAAAAAATTATAGTTAGAGATAATTGTGTTTTC
This sequence comes from Picea sitchensis, assembly GCA_010110895.2. Classification (NCBI taxonomy): domain Eukaryota; kingdom Viridiplantae; phylum Streptophyta; class Pinopsida; order Pinales; family Pinaceae; genus Picea; species Picea sitchensis. The sequence continues at coordinate 44,328 of SNQJ01S0034044.1, read as the reverse complement.
GATACAACCAGACATGTTGTTTCTCTTAGGAATTAAAAAAGGAAATGGAGACTTTCATAGGTACACAATGCAGTTGAGAATTGGAAAATTCTCTTCAATTGGATATGGTTAATAAATTCATGGATTATGTTGAAGTACATATAGGGATTCTGGAAAGTGATGTGATGTTGGTTATTACTCTCTCTTCCTACTTGTTGGGATGACACCGTTTCATATCTTAATAGGTTACCAAAAAAACACCCTAAAACTATCGACCCTCCTGGTAAACCGGAAGGCAATGCAAGACACCGGATGTACTACGCAGTCTCACCCGAGATAGTCCTATGGGTGACTGTAATGCTGTTGGCAGCCATTTTTGTATTTTTATCCTATCCTTATAAGATGCCTACACAAGTGTTTTGGAACCCTTGATTCTCATCGCAATCTTTAGAATAAAATGACATGATTATTTTCCGCATTCGCACACCTGCCTTTTGTTTTCATTTTCACGACTGCAAGTGTGAAAACCTTAAGTTCGAAGTCATGTCAATGGCATTAAAATCGTCACTGGATTATTATGGATACTCTTGTTTATATGGTCATTTCGCTTATAACTCAATGAACAGTCACACAGTTTGCAAGACACCAAACCTTCACTCACTTTGCATTTTTGTTAACATATTTTTATAAGTTTGTGTCACAATGGTATTCTGGTGATTGTGATAGTGTCCTTGATACAATGGTGGTTTGATGTTCTATTTTATTTGATTAAACCCATGGTGCAATGGTTTCATACAGCGCATAAAGTTTTATGGTCAAATCTTTGGTGCTAAATTCAAAATATTATTTTGTTTTAATCATGCAAACACTATTGTTGTAAAAATATTTGGGTCGACCTATCATTGTTTTCAATAGTTATTTGATTGGCATGTCATTGAATTTGCTTTTAACACACCCCAATAGTGATTTGAATCACCATAGAGCTGTCGATGGTACATTACGATATGAATTCTTTGCATGGGTCTGTTTCGTTCCATCACCCTCGCACACTTAGGCATTAATGCCGGCCTTGTATCTCGGGTTACCTTTGTTGGTTTTGGGGAAGCCTGTGAGCTTGCAGTCCTGCGTATACCCTATCCAAACCCTTGATCGTTTACCCCKCTCACTGTGCAATCTCTCCTATGGAACCTGTAGTKTGCATAKAACCTAATGGCATCCAAATKCTYYTGCTATTTGACAATGCTCSTGAAGACCTGGAGAATAGTGGTTGGTTAGTTTTTATCCAGAAATTTGAGGGTTTCAACCTCACGGTAGCCCAATAGTTTTCCCTCACATTCGATGGATGCAGGGCTAAGGTCGGAGATATCCAACTCGATCTAAATGAGGAATTCCTCAGCTCAGCTACAAGCTTACCAGCTAAAGGGCAGAGGTGGTTTAAGAATTCAAAAGTGGACGAGGTGCCATGGCTGCTCCTATTCACATCGAGGAAGATTGTCACTTTTGACAGAGGTATGCCTGTCACTGCCCTTAAGACCAGATGGCATGATCTATTAGCAATTGTTAAGCAATTCGTAACTTGCGAAGGTCGTTATAGGTTAGTGTTTCTTTATCATCTCAGGTTTCTTATGAATTTTATAGACTACCCCCTGAATATGCCTCACTACCTCCTACGCAGCCTGTAGAAAATGTCCAAGCGATTTAAGCATGAAAAGGCTGATAGAATTCTTTTCCATCACTGCTTGATCAAAATCATTATCGTTCATCATTTGAAGATTAGTGGTGACTGTTGGCAAGCCTTCCTATCTAGGAATGGCTTTGCCACTCTCGAGTGTGTTCAAGTAGACAAGGTTGTGGTCTCTGAAACCCTAGTTGGGCCTGCCGTGCAACCTCCTACCCTTCTACCCCCTGTCAAACCCTCGAACTGCCCCAACATTGACCTACCCGATACCATGGCCGACCCGTGTGCTAAAGAAAATACAAATACCATCAAGAGGCTTGTAAGGAAGAAAGGCAAAGGTGATACGGGTTTCAATAATAAGGGAAAGAAAAACGCACGATGGATATCTGGATGTGCTCGGAACAAGCCCAAACAGAGCACTGACCAAAAGCCTACTGTTCTGAGTGAATATTCAGACTCTGAGATTGAACGCTTCTTAGCTGAGGAATACCCTTAATCTCAAGGCCTCTGTTCTGTGGAACCCTATGACTATGTTTCCAACCTACCTCTGTGCCTCAAGAATGACCCTAACTTCCCGGGAATTAAGATTGACAATGAAACCCCTGGTAACTTGAAAGAACCCTCACCTGTAATTCCAAGGGCCGATCAACCACTGTGTACTCAATGCAATTCTTGGCTTGAACGTTAATACACAGATGTTCCTCTATTACAATCTAGAATTAAATCGTTGGAGGAACGAATTACTGTGTTGTCAAAGGAAAGAGATAGGCTACAAGCCAACGAGAAGAAGCAAAAGACTACGGGTTCAATTRTCTTCAKAAATGTTGAGGCAACTACGGCCTTTGTCAAATCAAAGTTATCTTGACTGAAACGTTTTACTACAGCCCAGGTATGATTATTTCAACATCGATTTTGAATGATTTGGTTAGCCGATTGTGTTCGCTTTCATTTAGATCGGTTTGTTTAAATAGATTTAAAACGACTCCGTTATTTTGATTTCGTTTTGAATTATGTTTGCATTGAAGATTTGTTTGCTAAAATCGTATAGCTATGTTTTGATTGAACCGATTTAACATGATTTGATTTCTTTTGAATTAGTATAATGATTGTGTCGGCCCTGAGATAGTTCGATTCATTTATGTTTGGTTTGATTCAGAAACGATGTTGTATGCCTTGAATTAGCATAGTCATTTGTGTATGCGTAGCAAAGATTGGTTTGATATAGTTTTGTTTGGTTTGAATTAAAAAAACAATTCTGTTAGTTTTGTTTTGATTCAACAACGATTTTGTTAAGTTCTGAATTGACATAAACAATTGCCTTTGTGTTAAGCGAATATGAAAGATTTTTTATGAATCGATTATAGTCTGTTTCGATTGAAATGGATTCCAAAAAGATGATTTCGTTGGTTTTCAATTATCAAGACGATTTTGTTTGTTTCAAATTGGTAATATAAAAGTTAGTTGATATATCACATATATCCCTGTTACCATTCGGTTAATTGAACACGATTTTGTTTGTTTCAAATTGGCACAAAAGATTTGGTTACTTCTAGCGTGAATGATTTGCTTTATTTTCAATTGGTAATTAAAGATTTGTTTAATAGGTTGAATGTGTTTCTGTTATCATTTGGATTGATTTAAAATGATTATGTTTGCAAATATGACCAGCTACAGAATCGTGAGATTCTGTAGCTAGTCATAAAATTTAGATTTTTGTTAATTTTACAAATAAAATGTTATCTAAAATTGTTTATTCTTGTCCACCTACAGGTATATACGAATTTCAATGGAAAATTGGACATGTTGTGGCAGATTAGAACATGCTTTTTGTGATATAGTTTTGTTTTAAGTTGTTAGTCATAGGCAGAAATAGAAGACTTGGGAGATTGTTCCCAGATTTTTTGTAAACTGTTTTTGATAATTCCCACAGGGATGTTTTACCCTGTGGCCTTTATATACTAATTTATTTTTGTAATGGAGTGATCATTGTGGGGAGAACAAAGACTATGGATTTATGACGAGACAGACTCGAATGGAAGTGGATCTTTTGCAACAGCTTTAGCTTTCAATTCATCATACTTTTGTTCAAGTTTTGTGCATTTTAATTTGTGATCAAGTTATTGACTACTTTAGATATCAAGGCTTGATGCAAGTTAATGCATTATGATTTAAATTTTATCCATAGTTGATGTGCCTAATTTTACTCACAGCAATCACTCTGTTTGAATTTAATTAACAGAAGGTTTATCTTCTTAATTAAATGAATTGTTCTGTACAGATCTTCGCACAGACATTTATCTAAATGTGATGATTTGTAAATTTTAAGATTGTTGTCGTTTTATGCCTTGTTTGTTCTGTCATCTATATTCAAAGAGAAATGTTGCTTCATGTTTATAAGAAGCTTGTGGAAAACCTAGTGCGGGTTTCCTCCCATCAAACAGCTAAATCAACTACTGTGCACAGGGAAAATAGGAAGCATTACTACAGGTCAGTTTATTATTTGTTATTTAATAGTTAATAAATTCGATAATTATCAGTAGTTTAGATAGATATATGGTTCAGATTTACAGTTAGGATTGTTACTTTAATTTCTTAGCTTAGACAGCTTTCATTTTGTTCCTTTCTCATAAAAGATATAAAAAATCAAAAATAATGGTTTCGCTGTCATAAGACATTTCACCAATGATTTTTGCAAATTTAGATCAAAATTTGTAATCTGTAAATACTGTACATATATAATTAAGATCTAATTATGTTGATAGATGAACATTTAATTTCATAGAATTATTGTTGTATAATATTAGTAAGTCAATTGTATATATATATTCTAGATTTGTACATAGTTTACTGTATCTCTTTTTTCACTTAGATTAGTTTATTTAGCTTAGTTTTTTTTACTTTCCTAGGACTTAGATCGGCTAACGGAGCCACTAAACCCGTCGAGGTGAATCATTCCAAACAGATTGGGTTAAATAGACAACCCCGAACCAGATTCACTTCTCCAGTTGATGAGCGGTCAATTTCGCCCGTCAACAAATGGCGCTAGAAGGAGGGCTTGAAAATTATTAATGGCATGAGGCAGTCGTAAGACTCCTCCACCACCCAACCGCTCACCTATAGTGACAAGAAGTCAGTAAAATGACAACGTTGTCCCTCAAACACCAACCACATCAAACGACGATCCACGGATCATAGTTGAACCAGCAACCCCAAATCCTATAGGTGGTAACGTACAAGAGATTGTCCGCCAATATCTCATAAGAACACATAGTGCCCTTGCCCGTTTAAGACAAACAAACCGTCATTTGGACCAACCTTTATATTTCTCTGATATCAGAGAACAACTTGGAGGCACTAAACTCACTATAAACCCTACAAATCCAATCCTCACTCCTGAAGCAGGAGGATCCGGTATACCACCCTCACCACCTCCATCATCTCCTTCTTATTCTGGAGAAGACTCTTTTGATGAAGGCAGTTCCTCATCCCAGCCTTCGACATCGCCCACACCAATGTCCAACCAGAAAAATCCTACCAGACCTTGGCTCGACCAAGATGCTATAGCCATACCCGGGGCTTAGCATCCCTTACCCAAACATCCGGAGAAGTGGCTTCCCAAGTTCGAACCCGACTCTAAACAGATTGCCAAAGATCACATTAAAATTTTTATGTTATCCATTAGACTCTGTAATGTCGAGCATGAAGACGTAGTCTGTAGGTTGTTCCCCTATACCTTCGAGGGCAATGCATCTACTTGGTACTTTGTCCAGCAGCCCCATACCATCGTGTCATGGGAGAAGTTTGAATCCTTCTTTCTTGAGAAGTTTGGGGACGATAAGTCCCCTGAAGTTCTAGTCATGGATATTTCTAGTCTAAGAATGAATCCCAAAGAGAAAATCAAAAAATTTAACCAAATATTCTTAACACTGAAAAACCGAATCCCTATGGATTTGATGCCTGCTGAGAATCTAATCATAGCATACTATACTAAAGCCCTACATCAAAGTATATCTATTTGGGTAAAACGATTTAAGAAAGCCACATTGTTAGAGGCCTTCGAAGAGGCCAGTTAGATTGAGAAAGACATCCTTATCTTAAAATAGACTACTAGCAATGAAACAGAGACTAGTTCATCTTCCAAAAAGAAAATTGAAATCCTCCCTAGACCTGCTTAGAATAAAACATGACCTGAAAGCTCAGATTTAGAAAACTTAACAAAAGTGGTTCAAAAACTATCAAATCAAGTTATAGATTTGAAAAGGTCAACCGAAGAATCTTCTTCGAGCAAAGGGCGTTACAAACCCCCATTTAGGAATCCTTTCCCCAACCGACCTAATCCAAATACCGAGGGCCTAAATCTATAAAGCCTACAATTCGCCCTTCAAATGATTCTAGAAGCCCAAGACAACTTGATGCCCTCTGAGCCCCCTGAAGAAGTAGTTGAACAAGATACAGTTGAAGAAGGTCAATCTTCTCTGAACATCTTTGGACACTTCTCGGATAGCATTTTTCAAGCTAATTTCGAGACGGTTCGTCCCTACAATACTAGGAGTAAGACAACAAACAAACCTTCTTCAGAAAACACTACGAATTTTCCCCCAAAACAGTCTAAACCAGCTGAGACTAAACAGAGTCATGTAAACCCCAACTTAGATTATGATTTAGTTGAATATCTAAAGAATTTAAGGGCTAACATTTCTGTTTATGAATTTTTAAAGTTTCCGTTTCTACTACAAAAAATGTTACAGAATATCGCGGAGAATAGCAAAAACGGTAATCCAAGCAGTAACAAGGTTGTGCAGAACAATCCAAAAGTTCCCCAAAAGGCTTCTGAGAAAAAAGACCTTCCTATAAATACTGTAAATAATGTAGATAAATTAGCTTTACAGACTGCGATTAAAAAGCCACAAGCATACACCATTAGTACTCGCAGGAATGTACCTCCATTTTTGTTAACTTTTGAAATCTTTAATAGGAACGTGCACCGTTGCATGGTAGATTCAGGAGCATCTTCCAATGTAATGTCATGGTCTGTGTGTCAGAAAATTAATGTTGAAGTTGAACCATCCACCTTAAAAATCATCCAACTTGATCAAACTAATGTTAAAGTTATAGGCGAATTAAAGAATGTGCTTATAAGATTATCGTCTAACCCCAAAGTTCATCAAATAATTGATATTATTGTTGTGGATATTCCAGAAGTTTATGGTTTGTTTTTAAGCAGAGATTGGTCATAGCAGCTACACGGCTATTTCGCAATAGACTGGTCTCACTTGTGGCTACCCAAGAACGGAAAGCCCAATAAAATCAAGGTAAATCGTGAACGTTACCTAAAGTTCACAGTGACAGATCTAAACGATCCCAATGAACCATTTACACCTTCTGTCGATTCTCCTAAGATACAAGGGATGGATACATTTTTCGGCAATTTCATTGCCGAGACTTCAGCTATCACTAACCCTGAACAACAGTCTGAGATTGTGGCATATGTGCAGCCAACAGTTTCTACCCAGTGGTCCCATGAACCCGATACAAATCAAATATGGTCTCTTTACTTTGATGGGTCAAAGTCCAAGGAAGGAGCTGGTGCGGGCTGCATTATTATTGATCCGGCAGGTAACAAAACTCTCATTGCATGCAGATTAGAGTTTGAATGTACTAACAACATAGCAGAATATGAGGCTTTATTGCAAGGTCTCAGAAAAGCATTAGATATGAACATTCAAAATTTGACTGTCTTTGGCGATTCCGAAATCGTGGTTAGACAGGTAAGAGATTCTATCCACTATTTATCCCCGCATCTCAAAATTTACCAATCTAAGGTATGGAATTTGATGAATACATTTACTTCTTTCAATATAAATTCTATCCCTAGATTGAATAATTCGGAAGCCGATTTGTTAGCTAATGTAGCTTTGAAACTCTTTCCTACAGAAGGCTTGTCCCCGAATGCATTCTCCGTCGAATTGTTGTTCAGGCCATCTGTCCCCGACAACATCATGAATTGGAGGGTCTTCGACGACGACCAACAAATTATTATTTTCCTGCATATGGAAGAAACCTTCCAAGGTGCATTGATCGACGAACGCACTCATGATGACAATCTGTGCGATTTCACGGTAATACTAGATCCGTGATCTCCTGAATCTTCATCGGACATGGTAAATTCTATTCCTAAATCTGTAGTTAGATTAGAAAATTTTTACGATTTTCAAGACAAATTCAAAAAAATGGTCAATTGTAAAACAAATAGTTCCTCTTTATTATATGAAAAAATAAACTTGGGAATAGATGACAATCCACAGTGCATTAACTTAGGGGTGGGGTGTTCTGAAAAAGAGAAAGCCGCGTTTATTAAATTATATAAGGAATTCAAAGATGTTTTTGCATGGATGTATGATGACCTGAAAACCTTTGATCCCGACATCATAAAACACATCATTCCTATAAAACCCCAAACCTTGTTGTTTCAACAAAAGTTAAGAAAAATGCACCCTAAACTCGAACCGACTGTTAAAAAAGAATTAAATAAACTCCTAAATGCTAAGATTATCTTCCCTGTTAGGCACATGCAATGGGTCTCCAATCTGGTCCCTTTCCGGAGGAAGAGTGGTGAAATCTGACTATGCATCGATTTCTGAAACCTTAATCGAGCGTCTGATAAAGACAACTACCCTGTCCCACCCATGGAACAGATCCTTCAACAGGTATCTGGTTCTGAAAGATTATCCTTATTGGATGGTTTTTCAGGATATAACCAAGTCCTGATGTCTCCCCCATACCAACTTAAGACTACCTTCCACACTCCATGGGGCACATACGCTTATAAGAAAATGCCTTTTGGACTCATTAATGTTGGTGTCACTTTCCAGAGAGAAATGGACATCGCTTTTCGAGGCTTAATCAATCAGTTCGTCGTAGTTTACCTGGATGACATTACCGTCTTCTCAAAAAACAAAGATGATCATTTATCTCATTTGAGATCCGTTCTACAGCGATGTTGTAAGTACGACATTTCCTTGAACCCTAAAAAATCAATTTTCATTGTAGAACAAGGTAAACTCTTAGGATTTATTGTGTCAAACGAAGGGATGATTATTGACCCTGAAAGGACTCAAGCCATTGCGAAACGTCCCCCTCCCTCATCAAAAAAGTCTATGGAGTCTTTCTTAGGCCAGGTAAACTTTGTTAGGAGATTTGTCCCCAGATTTTCAGAAATGGTAAGGCCACTGCAAAACCTGATAAAGAAAGATGTACAATACCATTGGGGATCTTTATAAAGCCAGGCTTTTGATTCGATAAAAAAGGCCATAATCGACGCTCCTTCTCTAATTATCCCCGACTTTTCAAAATATTTTACCCTCTACCCATTTGCTTATGACCGCTCCTACGCTGCTGTCCTAACTCAAAAGAACGTTGAAAATAATGAAGTCCCAATCGCCTTTATGAGCTCAGCCTTCAAAGGCGCAGAACTTAATTACCTAGTGGTAGATCAGAAAGACTATGCTATTTTTAAATAAGTAAAGCACTTCCGATCTTATCTTTTGAAATCTAGGACGAAAATTAGTGTCCCTTACCCGACCGTCAGGAATCTGTTAGTGCAGAAAGAACTAGGGGAAAAGAGGGCGAACTGGGTTACTTCTTTACAATAGTATGACATAGAAATTACCCCAACACATATAGTGAGAGTCCAAGGGATATGCAAGTTAGTTGCTGACTCAGCAGTAGGACAACAAGAAGAAAACGATATGTCAAACCCAGGACAACACAATCAAAATTCAATCTGCTGTGCACAAAACTCTGTCATTCCTTGGTATGACGATATAAAATTCTGTCTTGAACATGGGTCATCCCCTCGTCACTTGGATCCCACTAAAATAAGAGCGTTAAGATTAAAATATGCCTCCTTTCAGTTGGTTAATGGTATTCTATTTCGTCAAAATTTTGATGGAGTACTAATGCGCTGTCTTGAAAAAGATGAAGCAGAAAAGGTCTTACTAGAATTGCATGCGGGAGAAGTTGGTGGGCATTTTGGTGGTGACACCACTGCCCATAAAGTTTTAAGAGCTGGTTATTACTGGCCCACACTTTTTAGAGACACCCATGCCTTGTGTCGCAAGTGTATTATTTGTCAAAAAGTATCCAGGCGGATACAGAAACCAGCCTTTCCTTTGGAGCCTATCTCAGTAGACTCCCCTTTTCAGTAGTGGGGTCTTGATATTATTGGCCCAATCAATCCGCCATCCTCACAGAAGCATAAGTTTATCATAACAACCACATATTACTTCACCAGGTGGTCTGAAGCTGCCGCATTAAGAACTGTGAATACCAGCCAGGTAATTGCCTTGTTAAATTCAAATATTATTACTCGTTTTGGTATCCCTGACTGTTTAGTATTCGATAACGCTTCTTATTTTTCGTCTCTTGAGATGAGCGAGTTCGCTCTAGAAAAAGGAATTAAATTGAAGTATTTTTCCAGCTATTACCCCTAGGACAATGGATTGGAAGAATCAACAAATAAAAATCTGATTAAAATCATCAAGAGAACGGTATATGAAAATCACAAAAATTGGCATAATGCACTGTTAAATGCAGTCTGGGCTGACAGAGTAACACCAAAAACTGTTGTGGGTAACTCTCCCTTATTTCTCATCTATGGCAGAGAAGCAATTTTGCCACCACATATTCTTCTTCCCTCACTACAGCTTTCACAGAAAATACAAGAAGAAAAATGTCCCCCTTTAGAGAACCGAATTAACGCTTTAATGAAACTAGAAGAGGTAAGGGCTCAAGCTAAATGTAAGTTAGATCAGCATCAACTAGTGGTCAAAAGGTAGTTTGATTCCAACTCTGCCTCTGATAGGAACTTCGAAGTAGGTGACTTTGTCTTGAAATGGGACAAACCGCATGAGGGAAAGGGAGAGCATACAGAGTTTCATAATTTATGGCTAGGACCATTTTTAATTGCTGAAAAGTTGGGTCCCAGCTCTTTCCGATTACAGAATCTAGAGGGACAGCCAGACACCTATCCGGTGAATGGACAAGCTCTGAAAAGGTATTTCGCTTGATGGCAACCCTGTGTATACTGTGTAAATATTTTTCTTTTGTTTGTTTTACTTTTGTTGTTTTGGTTTTGATTTTTGTAAATATCAGTTTTTGCCTTTTGGAAATACACATACCTACATTTAGAACTTTTCAGACTAAGAAAACAGAAAATTCTTTCTCTAAAATGACTGCTGAAAAATTGTCTAAACATCAAGTATAATGTACTTCTGAAATTTACAGCCATAATTGAGAAAAGACTGTTGTTTGAAAGAAGTTTATTGATTTCAATCTGTAAGCAAAGCTTGCCACGATCATCCATGATCTTCTTACGCTTTCCCTGTTCCTTAAGGGAATAACTCAGAAGATGTTTCCCTGCTATCGAAGATCAGTTTTGTAAACAAATCATCTCTAAATATTAATAAAGGACAGTTTTTAAAAAATTCTTTCGAGGTCTGTAAAAAAATGTGTCAAAAATATCATAATTTTCAGTGTCACCCCGCTGAATTATATATCTTTAAAAACCAAATAAATAATTAAAAGAGCTGTGGGAAGTGCTTGTAAACCCACCGGGATGTTGAACAGGTCTGCTGGCAGYAGGTAAATGCATGCATGAYGCCAAGACAACTTTGTCGGGGTACTGAACAGGCCTGCTGGCAACGAAGCAATGTCGGGTATATGAAAATTCGTAAGTATGAAATATTTTGACCTTAAAATGTCCTTTATTYTGATCTGGAACTTCTTGGCAGGATACGGATATCAGAGTGGGTGAAATGGAAACCCTGTCGAGGCTATGGACGCCTGCTGGCAGCAGTGGCTCTGTCAATAATATTGGAGATTTACTTTTAATATCATGACTCGCTTGTCTTAAKACTGTTATCARTTTTCATCTTTTAAGCACAGCTGGATTATTTAATGATGATGTTTAAACAATTTTCTGGTTGTTTTTTTGAGTCAGAATTATCCTCACTATCATAATCTGAGTTTGTTCTTTTGGCAGAGATAACTGCTTCTACCAGTGTGTCGCCATTTTTGCCAGCCATTTTTGCATTTTTATCCTATCCTTATAAGCTGCCTACATAAGTGTTTTGGAACAATTGATTCTCATCGCAATATTTTGAATAAAACGACATGATTATTTTGTGCATTCGCACACCTGCCTTTTGTTTTCGTTTTCACGACTGCAAGCGTGAAAACCTTAAGTTCGAAGTCATGTCGATGGCATTAAAATCGTCACTGGATTATTATGGCTACTCTTGTTTATATGGTCATTTCGCTTATAACTCAATGAACAGTCACACAGTTGGCAAGACACCAAACCTTCTCTCACTTTTCATTTTTGTTAACTTCTTTTTATAAGTTTGTGTCGCAATGGTATTATGGTGATTGCGATCGAGTCCTTGATACAATGGTGGTTTGATGTTCTATTTTATTTGATTAAACCCATGGTGCAATGGTTTCATACAACGCATAAAGTTTTATGGTCAAATATTTGGTGCTAAATTCAAAATATTGTTTTGTTTTAATCATGCAAACACTATTGTTGTGCAAATATTTGGGTCGACCTATCATGGTTTTAAATAGTTATTTGATTGGCATGTCATTTACTTTTCTTTTAACACACTCCAATATTGATTTGAATCACCATTGCGCCATCGATGGTACATTACGATATGAATGCTTTGCATGGGACTGTTTCGTTCCATCACCCTCGCACACTTAGGCATTAATGTCGACCTTGTATCTCGGGTTACCTCTGTTGGTTTTGGGGAAGCCTGTGAGCTTACAGTCCTGCGTATACCCTGTCCAAACCCTTGACTGTTTACCCTGCTCATTGTGTGATCTCTCCTATGGCACCTGTAGTACGCATAGAACCTAATGGCATCCAAACGCTCCTGCTATTTGACAATTCTCATGAAGACCTGGAGAATAGTGGCTAGATAGTTTTTATCCAGAAATTTGAGGGTTTCAACCTCACGGTAGCCCAACAGTTTTCCCTCACGTTCGATGGATGCAGGGCTAAGGTCGGAGATATCCAACTTGAGATAAATGAGGAATTCCTCAGCTCATCTACAGTCTTACCAGCTAAAGGGCAGAGGTGGTTTAAGAATTCAAAAGTGGACGAGGTGCCATGGCCGCTCCTATTCACATCGAGGAAGATTGTCACTTGTGACAGAGGTATGCCTGTCACTGCCCTTAAGACCAAATGGCATGATCTATTAGAATTTGTTAAGAAATTCGTAACTTGCGAAGGTTTTTATGGGTTAGTGTTTCTTTATCATCTCAGGTTGCTTATGAATTTTATAGACTACCCCCTGAATATGCCTCACTACCTCCTACGCAGCTTGTATAAAATGTCCAAGCGATTTAAGCGTGAAAAGGCTGATAGCAGCCTTTTCCATCACTGCTTGATCAAAATCATTAGCGTTCATCATTTGAAGCTTAGTGGTGACTGTTGGCAAGCCTTCCTATCTAGGAATGGCTTTGCCACTCTCGAGTGTGTTCAAGTAGACAAGGTTGTGGTCTCCGAAACCCTGGTTGGGCCTATCGTGCAACCTCCTATCCTTCTATCCCTTATCAAACCCTCGAACTGCCCCAACATTGACCTACCCGATACCATGGCCGACCCATGTGCTAAAGACAATACAAAGACCGTCAAGAGGCCTGTAAGGAAGAAAGGAAAAGGTGATACTGGTGTCAATAATAAGGGAAAGAAAAACGCACGATGGATATCTAGATGTGCTTAGAACAAGCCCAAACAGAGCACTGACCAATGACTAAGATTGAATGCTTCTTAGCTGAGGAATACCCTTACTCTCAAGGCCTCTGTTCTGTGGAACCCTATGACTATGTTTCCAACCTACCTCCGTGCCTCAAGAATGAACCTAACTTCCTGAGAATTAAGATTGACAGTGAAACCCCTGGTAACTTGAAAGAACCCTCGCCTATAATGCCAAGGGTCGATCAACCATCGTGTACTCAATGCAATTCTTGGCTTGAAAGTTACTACATGGACGTTCCTCTGTTACAATCTAGAATTAAATCATTGGAGGAACGGATTACTGTGTTGTCAAAGGAAAGAGACAGGATACAAGCCAACGAGAAGAAGCAAAAGACTACGGGTTCAATTGTCTTCAGAAATGTTGAGGCAGCTACGGCCTTTGTCAACTCAAAGTTATCCTGACTAAAACGTTTTACTACATCCCAGGTATGATTATTTCAACATCGATTTTGAATGATTTGGTTAGCCGATTGTGTTCGCTCCCATTTAGTTCGGTTTGTTTAAATAGATTTAAAATGACTCTTTTATTTTGATTTCGTTTTGAATTATGTTTGCATTGAAGATTTGTTTGCTAAAATCGTATAGCTATGTTTTGATTGAACCGATTTAACATGATTTGATTGCTTTTGAATTAGTATAATGATTGTGTCGGCCCTAAGATAGTTCGATTCATTTCTGTTTGGTTTGATTCAAAAACGATGTTGTATGCCTTGAATTAGTATAGTCGTTTGTGTATGTGTAGCAAAGACTGGTTTGATATAGTTCTGCTTGGTTTGAATTAAAAAAATGATTCTGTTAGTTTTGTTTTGATTCAACAAAGATTTTGTTAAGTTCTGAATTGACATAAACGGTTGCCTTTGTGTTAAGCGAATACGAAAGATTTGTTATGAATCGATTATAGTCTGTTTCGATTGAAATGGATTCCAAAAACATGATTTCGTTGGTTTTCAATTATCAAGACGATTATGTCTGTTTCAAATTGGTAATATAAAATTTAGTTGACAGATCGCATATATCCCTATTACCATTCGGTTAATTAAACACGATTTCGTTTGTTTCAAATTGGCACAAAAGATTTGGTTACTTCTAGTGTGAATGATTTGGTTTATTTTAAATTGGTAATTAAAGATTTGTTTAATAGGTTGAATGTATTTATGTTATCATTTGGATTGATTTAAAATGATTATGTTTGCAAATATGACCAGCTACAGAATCGTGAGATTCTGTAGCTAGTCATAAAATTTAGATTTTTGTTAATTTTACAAATAAAATGTTGTCTAAACTCATTTATTCTTGTCCACCTACAGGTACATACGAATTTCAATGGAAAATTGGACATGCTGTGGAAGATTAGAACATTCTTTTTTTAATATAGTTTTGTTTTGAGTTGATAGTGATAGGCAGAAATAGAAGACTTGGGAGATTGTTCCCAGATTTTTTGTAAACTGTTTTTGATAATTCCCACGAGGATGTTTTACCCTGTGGCCTTTATATACTCATTTATTTTTGTAATGGAGTGATCATTGTGGGGAGAACAAAGACTATGGATTTATGACAAGACAGACTCGAATGGAAGTGGATCTTTTGCAACAGCTTTAGCTTTCAATTCATCATACTTTCGTTCAAGTTTTGTGCATTTTAATTTGTGATCAAGTTATTGACTACTTTAGATATCAAGGCTTGTTGCAAGTTAATGCGTTATGATTTAAATTTTATCCATAGTTGATGTGCCTAATTTTACTCACAGTAATCACTCTGTTTGAATTTAATTAACAAAAGGTTTATCTTCTTAATTAAATGAACCGTTCTGTATAGATCTTCGCACGGGGATTTATCTAAATGTGATGATTTGTAAATTTTAAGATTGTTGTCGTTTTATGCCTTGTTTGTTCTATCATCTATATTCAAAGAGCACTGTTGCTTCCTGTTTATAAGAATCTTGTGGAAAACCTGGTGCGGGTTTCCTCCCATCAAACAACTAAATCAACTACTGTGCACAGGGCAAATAGGAAGCATTACTATAGGTCAGTTTGTTATTTGTTATTTAATAGTTAATAAATTCGAGAATTCTCAGTAGTTTAGATAGATATATGGTTCAGATTTACAGTTCAGATTGTTACTTTAATTGCTTATCTTAGACAACTTTCATTTTGTTCCTTTCTCATAAAAGATATAAAAAATCAAAAATAATGGTTTCGCTGTCATAAGACATTTCACCAATGATTTTTGCAAATTTAGATCAAAATTTGTAATCTGTAAATACTGTACGTATATAATTAAGATCTAATTATGTTGATAGCTGAACATTTAATTTCATAGAATTATTGTTGTATAATATTAGTAAGTAAACTGTATATATATATTCTAGATTTGTATATAGTTTAGTGTATCTCTTTTTTCACTTAGATTAGTTTCTTTAGCTTAGTTTTTTTTACTTTCCTAGGACTTAGATCGGCTAACGAAACCGCTAAACCTGTCGAGGTGAATCATTCCAAACGACTTGGGTTAAATAGACAACCCTGGACTCGATTCACTTCTCCAGTTGACGAGCGGTCAATTTCGCCCGTCAACAAATGCTTAGATGCTTGCAGTCTAGGAAAGAGTGGGGATATGGGATTGCAATTCATCTTCCTTATCCTTGATCTGGTGGTTCCTTATATTATTCTTAAGATCCATTCATCTCTTAAATGTATGCATGCATTATAAAAAATCTAACGTATGACAGATCTCATAGAATTATTCATTCATCAACTAACTTCTTACATAAAGTAAATATGCAATAAACAAATCACATAACATAGGTGTTACCATGGTTCACCCCCTCCCAGGCTATGTCCACAAAGATCTGACTTCTCGGGCTCATTTATTATGGTTCTACAATATATGGCACCACGTGCACTACAACTCTGTTCATACAATCACAAAACAAACTCCATGACCTTTGTGAGGATGACTATATCTCACCATGCTCTTCATCCTGCGATCTAACCCTCAAGGTCTAGTTACCTTTCTCCCCTACATCTCAACAACTTACAAAAATGGTATACGATCTTACAATAGTTCCTTGATTGAGAAAACCAAAATTTAGCAACCCCTAACCTAGACCTTCTAGGTACTTCTTTATACTAGTTTTTAACTCACCAACCATTACAATCTCTTACAAAAACCCTAACCCTAGTGTGGTTAGGTTTTCTTGGATGCGCACCTTGCATACTTTCCTCCTTTGTATGTGGATTTCCCTTGAGCATGCTTCTTTTCCTTCTAGTTGTGTTTTTCTAATTTAAGCTTTACTTTCCAAAATTGGATTCTTCCTTAAAATCGGCCTGCACCCAACAATCCCCCAAAACTAACATGTGGCTCGTCCTGAGCCACCTAGGCAATGTGTGCTCCCTCGAAATCCTCTGCTAGGCTGTTGAACTTTTCTACAAGTTCTCTTTCTCTCACCTGGACCTCCACAGTCTTATCTATGAGTGCTTCAAATGCTTGTGTTGTAATATCCTCCTGAATCATGGCTGTGCACTCTTCCTGTGTTTTCACCATGTTCTTATTCTCCTCCTCCAACTGCATGATCATCTCCGTTGCTTTCTCTTGAAGAGGTTCCATCCACGCTTGTTTTTCCTTATTTTGCGTCTGTTCTTATTTTAACTCTGCCCGGATCTTCTTCATATCCTTCATTCCTTTTAGACGCTCAATGATGGTCATTGTATTTTTCCTCTGCTTGAGGTCCTGAATTGTTGTGCTTATTCTTTCTTCCTCCTTGTTCCACTACTGGGCCTTCTCATCCTCCTCTAGCGCTATCCAAAGTTGCATTGATTTTTCAAACAATCCTACTACTGTGTTGACTTGTTTCTCCATTTTTGCAAGTTGGAGTGCAGGTTATGCTCTTCTCTTCTCTTGGACCTTAGGCGGGGTCATGGGATTGAGCTTCTTTTTTAGCTCCTTGATCTCTTGCCTATACTATTCAATTGTCTATGCAATGAGGTTTATATTCTCCTCTGCGCTTCTCTCTTCTTCCTGCGCGTTGTTGGGGATCCGATTGTATGTTGTTGTCAATCCATGCTCTATCTTGTATACATGTTCCTTCTCCTCTTCCTTTTCAACAGTCAGTTGGCCGCATGTGATCCGGAGCATCTATGTGACCCCTCTTCCCACCTCTAGATTTGTGGCATCTGTGTGATCCCTAGAGTGTACTTCCTGCATGACGCTAGATTGTAGCCCATATAAGGCCTTTATGGTCTTTCCTTGTAGTTGGTTTTGCTGTCGATGACTGCCACTGCGTGGGCCAGTCCTTGATAATCCACTCCACCTCCTCTCTGGTGATGCAATATTGCATCTTTAACCATTCCTTTTTGGGATCCCTCGGGGCTTGGATACATAGGTGATGTCGGGATGCCTTGAATTTAGTTATCCCCTATGCTTCATGTGCGACCTCCATAGGTATGCACCATATGTTTGTAGTGCATTGTTAGATTTTTTCTAGCAGCATGGAAAACACAATGTTGTTTTCCTGCTGCGTCTTATTATCCTTCGCCTTCAAGAGAGACTCATACCTGGACATGTATCGCTTCGATACTCTGTCTAGTAATGCTAAGAACTTAGGCTCTTTCCACCTTGCCAGAGCTATCAATATCATTAACTAGCAATAATGGAACTTAATTCCATTTTCCTGCATGTCGCGACAGTCAAGCAGGAATTGGTTTAGCAGGTATGGCACTGAATTGAAATTCATCCCCTTCGCGCACTGCGTAGTTACTGCGATCACTCCTACTGGCGCTTCCTCTCTGCAAAATTTTCTTAGCAGCATGCATTCCATTAGGTTACTGGAAAATATTTTGGCATTGTCGTTGATTTATTTGATGATGATGCATCTGTTCCCCCTATTTGTGCCAAGATGTGTCTTCACTTGTTCCTCCAGTTCTTTCTCGTGCACTTTGTTTTCCAAGAAGTCTTTCGGTAGTGCACCGACTGTAGGAAATCCTGTTATGTTGGAAATTAATTCCACATCAATCTGTATTGCTCTATATATCCAAAGAATGCCTCCATGGACATAGGAGACCAGTTGCTTGATCCATATACTGACATTATTATCGCACCCAAAATTCAGTATGTCCAAGAGGTTCATTATAGTTGAGATATACAACCCCGTAATCCATTGTGCGGGCTCTAGCAATGGCCTTCCTAGGGGTCCAATCTCCCCTGTGTTGATCAAATTGTTTTCCTCGGCCAATTCTGGAATTTTTTCCATGTCGCGCACTCATGGTACGAGTACCTCAACTTTGGTACCTTCCCCAACATATCATCGATAGTGGGGAATCTGTATGGAAGGAATGGAAGGGTAATTTGTAGACTATTAGGGGTCCTTACTTTCTTCCTCACAACAGATGTTTCTGCCTCTGTTGCTTTTGTGACCTCTTCTTCCCCAACTAACTATGAACGACCGGTGATTTCTTCGACCAATACTTCATCTTGTGCCTGGGACTATCATGGTCCCACTGTGTCATATGATCTTGTCGTCATCTCGGGTTTAGGGATTGAACTCTCATTTTTTACCCCGGAGCTCCACCCTATATCTCCTTGTTGCATTGTAGGGAGCTCTTCCTTGACTTGCGTCAGGATAATTGATTTTGGGTCTGAGGTGTTCACGTCCTCGAGTTCGACTATATTATCAGGCTACTATATCCTATTTTTGCACCATTGGCCTTGTCGGGTGACCTTGACAAACTGGAATGGCAACCAAACTTCAGTGGACTCATCCTTTGTAACTATTGCGACCTCATCTTGCTACTTTGGCAATTGAAAACTTGGGCACAGGCTCTCTTTCTCAATCTGATCTCGAAATTTGCTAAGTGTTGAATAAATATATGCTTTTCCGCCTTTTATAGACCATGTTTTTTTCTCTTTTACTTTTTGCGTGCATTTGCACCAAGTTTACTTTTCACTACACAAGGTCTTCTGATGTCTGTCACGGTAATCTCTACATGATACTTTTCCCCATTATTTTTGTATTTTCTCTATTTTCTATTTTTGTATTTGTTTTTCCCTCTTTTTCTCCTTTTTATATCTTTTTTGTCACTGTTCTTTCCTATATTCTCCTATAATACATTATGTACATGTTATTATTAATGTTCTATAACTCTTAAGTGTTAGGGGGTCAAATTTCCATGTATAGTTTCAGTCGACTCCCATTGATCAGTCCTTTTATTTCTGTGTCTCCCAAGTCTTTTAACTGTTCATATCCCCCATATGTGATAGTCTTCAATTCATATGACCCCTACCAATGCATTCTCAATTTACCCAGATGCTAAAAAAATCTACCGTCATAGAGCAAGACCATGTCTCCCTCCTTGAAACTCTTCCTCTTGATATGTCTCTCATGCCAATATTTGTCTCTTTCTTTTTGTACTTCTTGGTGAAATATTTCCATAATCCTATCCTCTTCCATATCCATTAGTTGATTTAGACTTTCCTTTACTATGCCTCTTTCTGTCATGTTGGTAATTGTTGCTACGCACAGACTGGGTACTAGAAATTCTAATGCTACTACTGCTTCCTGCCCATACACCAATATGAATGGTGTATGTCATGTGAGCTTCTTACATGTAGTCCTGTATGCCCATAATACTGTTGGTATTTTCAAGTCTCAATCATCCCTGTTAACATTACATATCTTTTTCAGAGAATTCTCCAAGATCTTATTGAAGGCTTCTATTGTTCTATTTTCTTAAGGATGGTATGGTGTAATCTTTATATGATAGACTTCAAACTCCTATGTCATAGCATTGATAGTACTGTTGATAAAGTGACTACCTTGGTCACTCATCAAAATCCTTGGACAACCAAATCTAGTGATCACTTTCTCAAACAAGAAGTGTTCTTCTATCTCTGTGCTACAGCCTTTTACTCGTGTTGCTTCTGCCCATCTTGTTAAGTATTATGTTGCAGTAATGATATATCTTTCTCCCAAAGTTTTTGTTGGTTGATGGATTGGCCCCACAAAGTCTATTGATCATTTTTCAAATACCTGCAAAGTTACTTGTGGTATTAGGGGCATCTCATCTGTTCTATTAGTTTTACCAACCCTTTGATAGACATCACATCTTTGGAAATATTCCTTAGCATCTCGGTGAATTTTTGGCCACCATAGGCTTGCGTGCAATACCTTATGTGTGGTATCTTTTCCTACATAGTGTCCTCCAGCTATTCCCTCATGAGCTTCTACCAAAATTCTAGGCCTTTCATGTTCTAGTACACATCTTCTCAAAACATTGTCTGTGCTCATTTTGTATAAGTGTCCTGCAATCAATTGATAGTCTGCAGCTCTGACTACCATATTTGTCTTCTGCGTAGTGTTAAACTCTTGTGGCGCAGTCCCTGTACTAAAGTATTCAAATATGTTAGAAAAATATTCGTCATATATTTGGAATGAAAATAACTAGGCATTATGGAAGATGTCTTCCAAGTTGGTAGGTTCTTCTCCATTGGTTACCCTTGACAGGTGATCAGGTCTGACATTTAGCTTCCCTGGTTTGACTATCACTTCAAAGTAAAATGCTTGAAATAAAAGTAGCCATCTACAGATCCTCCCCCCCAACATTGACTTGTTGACTAGGTATTTGAGGGTTGAATGATCTTTGAACATCTTAAATTGTTTTCCCAGTAAGTAATGCCTGAACTTATGAAGTGCATAGACCATAGATAGGCATTCTCTTTCTATAGTATTGTAGTTCTGCTATGATTTTTATAGTTTTCCGCTTGCAGATGTTATAGGGTGGTCTAAATATCATGCTCTTGGCTGTGCCAGAATTGCTCCAAGTGTTATAGCTGATGCATCTTGTAACATCCCGCTCTGGCGCACTGACACAACTTATTCTTTGAGGACACTTGCTCGCAAGTGATCTGGATTTTTATGATGATGAACCACTTAACCTTGATGATGATGCGTCATGATTGATGACAAGATGTTTTACTATTGCTATATACAGGTGCTATTGACTCAGTTTCATTNATCTATTTTTAAGGTCATGACCAAGCCACACCAAATTGGTGTATCCTTGTTTGATCCCCCTCTCCATATTCATGGGACCCTGTTCCATATACTTTGCACCCTAGATGAAGCATCCATGACATATATTTGGTTAACTACACCAAAGAACATATATTTTTTTTCTTTACTAACACACACTAAATGAAAGAAAAACGACACTTATCCCATAAGGCTCACCCCACATTTCGGTGAGAATCATGTGATAAGTGTCAATATGGCCACTCTACCTTTTTTGGTGTCAATAATAAGTTGAGAACTGATACGCCGTTTCTCTCATCTATGATGATCATTTTATGGATTCCTATAGGTTTTAGTCTCTCCCCATTAGCATCAACCTCAATATTGGCAATGATTTTATGCAATGTCAGTGAGATACCATTTTTTAGCTATCATTATGGCGTCCTATATTAGCGATGATAAATTTCTTGACATTGATATAGGTGTGTATTGGAACACAAATTGCAAACTCACCAATTTCACTAAAAGGGATTAATAATCACCCAAACACAGAAAAGAAGCTAGTATTTCTCTTTCTCTTTCTCTTCCTTGTCAAGATAGTCAACATCTGATGCATCTATATAACAGTCATTTCTTAAGACTAATGAAAAATGTGTCTTCGTTTTTGCAGATTTGATCATTTATCCTTGCAAACACTTGCAAAGCATTGACAAGGCCCCCGTCGAAGAGGCCTATACAAGAAAAAGTTCTCAAGAAGAAAACATAGATACCCTAAAGCATGTATACGATGACACCAAAGGTGTCATTAACAAGGAGAATTTGATCAAATAGGCTGAAGTGTAGAAATTTTTTAACAACTAGAACTTCTCACGGGAGGCAAAGGATGAACCTGATCTCAAGACATTAAAAAATATTAGGAAATTCAAGATAAACAAGGTGGCATCTCATGCAGCGGTGTTCCCGTGCGTAGAATATATAGCATGGATTGTAAGACATGTTTATCTAGAAACCAGATATATTGTAAACACCATAGACCACCCAATATTATCCTTTGAAGCTTCAACAATTGATTTTTGTTACAATTAGAGAAGCAGAATATGGAATTGTTAATCCTTGGATTAGATGGAAGTGATGATCAGTAGAAATTGAGAAAAAAACAAGTAAAAAATTATAGTTAGAGATAATTGTGTTTTCGATACAACCAGACATGTTGTTTATCTTAGGAATTAACAAAGGAAATGGATACTTTCATAGGTACACAATGCAGTTGAGAATTGGAAAGTTCTCTTCAATTGGATATTGTTAATAAATTCATGGAATGTGTTGAAACACATATAGGGATTCTAGAAAGTGAGGTGATGTTGGTTATTACTCTCTCTTCCTACTTGTTGGGCTAACACAGGTTCATATTTGAATAGGTTACCAAAAAAACACCCTAAAACTATCGACCCTCCTGGTAAACCAGAAGGCAACGCAAGACACAGGATCTACTACGCAGTCTCACCCGAGATAGTCCTATGGGTGACTGTAAAGCTCATATGGTTGCAGTCTAGGAAAGAGTGGGGATATGGGATTGCAATTCATTTTCCTTATCCTTGATCTGGTGGTTCCTTCTATTATTCTTAAGATCCATTCATCTCTTAAATGTATGCATGCATTATAACAAATCTAACGTATGACAGATCTCACAGAATTATTCATTCATCAACTAACTGCGTACATAAAGTAAATATGCAATAAACACATCACATAACACAGGTGTTACTATGGTTCACCCCCTCCCAGGCTACGTCCACAAATATCCGACTTATCAGGCTCATTTATTGTTGTTCTACAATATATGGCACCACGCGCACTACAACTATGTTCATACAATCACAAAACAGACTCCACGACCTTTGTGAGGATGACTAGATATCACCACGCTCTTCATCCTACGATCTAACCCTCAAGGTCTAGCTACCTTTATCCCCTACATCTCAACAACTAACAAAAATGGTATCCGATCTTACAATAGTTCCTTGACTGAGAAGACCAAAACTTATCCCCACAAAGTCTATTGACCATTTTTCAAATACCTGCAAAGTTACTTGTGGTCTTAGGGGCATCTCATCCATTCTATTAGTTTTACCAACCCTTTGACATACATCACATCCTTGGAAATATTCCTTAGCACCTCGGTGAATTTTTGGCCACCATAGGCTTGCATGAAATACCTTATGTGTGGTATCTTTTCCTACATAGTGTCCTCCAGCTATTCCCTCATGAGCTTCTGCCAAAATTATAGGCCTTTCATGTTCTAGTAAACATCTTCTCAAAATGTTGTCTACGCTCATTTTGTATAAGTGTCCTGCATTCAATTGATAGTCTGCAGCTCTGACTACCATATTTTTCTTCTGTGCAGCGTTAAACTCTTGTGTCACAGTCCCTATACTCAAGTATTCAATGACGTCAACAAGATATTCGTCATCTATTTAGAATGAAAATAACTAGGCATTAGGGAAGTTGTCTTCCAAGTTGGTAGGTTCTTCTCCATTGGTTACCCTTGAAAGGTGATCAAGTCTGGCATTTAGCTTCCCTAGTTTGACTATCACTTCAAAGTAAAATTCTTGAAATAAAAGTAGCCATATATAGATCCTCCCCCTCAACACTAGCTTGTTGACTAGGTATTTGAGGGTTGAATGATCTTTGAACATCTTAAAGTGTTTTCTCAGTAAGTAATGTCTGAACTTCTGAAGTGCATAGACCATAGATAGGCATTCTCTTTCTATAGTATTGTAGTTTTTCTATGATTTTTATAGTTTTCCGCTTGCAAATGTTATAGGATGGTCTAAATATCATGCTCTTGGTTGCGCCATAATTGAGCCAAGTGTTATAGCTAATGCATCTACTTGCTCATGAAAATAACTTTCCTAATCTAGGAATACTAGAATAGGTGCTATGACAATATTTGATTTTAGGGTGTCCAAACCTTGTTGACAATCCTCATTCCACTGAAATTTATTATCCTTCTTTAACAATTTTTCCATTGGCCCAGTGATCTGTACATATCCTTTTATAAATTTTTTGTAACAGCATGTATGTCACAATAATTCTCTCAACTGATGCACTAATTTTGGTTGTGGTAAATTAACAATCATTGCAATCTTGGCAAGATCTACTAGCAAGCCTTGTTTTCACACTATGTGTCCCAACAATATTCGAAAAGGTGTCCCAAAGATGTACTTCTTGATATTCAATGATATCGGACACTGCAGGCATCTTTCCAACATCAACCTTAACACTTAGAGATGATCTTTTAATAGATTTTATACAGTTCAATTGTCCAGATAGACTTCTAAAAACTGATGTATGAACTTCTTAAAAGTATCTATTACTACCCTTGAAAATATAGTTGGTTCATTCTTCATCCCAAAAGGCATGACTATGTATTGGTAGGATCTCCATTCTATGGAAAAAGTAGTCTTGTACCTGTCTTTTGGAGCTATCTTGATCAGATGGTAACCTAAGAATCCATCTGTAAATGAGTATGCCTTCTAGCCTCCCACATTCTCTAATACCTCATATATAAAAGGGGTGGGAAATTGTTCATGTAGGAAAGCATCATTCAGTTTCCTCAGGTCGACACAAATCCTTATCCCCCTTGTTTCTTTTCTTGCACTACCATAGGGCTTATCCATTCAGATTCTTCTACTAGTTCTATAATTCCAACTTCTAACATTCTATCAATTTATTCTTTCACTTTCTAATTATATATTGGATTCAGTCTATATGGTATCTTTCTAATGGATATAGCCTCAGGTTTGAGAGGTATCTTCATCTCTCCTAACTCTCTTGCTATGCCTTTCATCTCTGTAAACGTTGTTTGGAACAAGTCATTGTATTCGTGCATAACGTTGTTATTCTTTCCATTGTTTGTTTGTCTCAATAGTCTCCAATACTTGCCATTTTAGGTTTATCTGTTGTCCCAATATTAAATTTATTCACTTTGATAGGTGCAACAAATACTTATGATTCCAAAGATGGACCTTCCACCTCTCTTTACCCTTCAATTTATGTAATATGAATATTGCACGGGTCGTCTTCATCTGGTCCTTCTTCCACGTGATAACATGACAGTGGTTATTTGACTATTTTCTTGTTTTGTTGTTGGTATTTTTTCATGATTCCAACCTCTGGTTCATCAATAAATATCACCCCTCTTATCATTTTGAGTGTTGAATCCATGTTTGGGTTCTCATGTTTGAATGAGAAGGTTACTATAAAATTCAATTTTAATGTTGTCCATTATGTAGTGCCTCTGCGCAGTTCCCGGTCTACATACTAGTTTGTTGGAATTCCTTCCAATGTATGGATGAAGTGATGAGGCCATTCCTCTAGTGGTTTCATCCTCCATAGTGTTTTTCATCTCTCCAAAAGTTGTGCTGGTGTCCCCTATCCATTATATCTCTTCATTTTATTGCTGCTCTGTTCTTCGTCGAATCTGATGCGCAGTAGTCACTTACATTGATACTAGTCTTTAACTGCCTCTTTGTGCACACCCCACCATCTTGCAGGTGTTTACTTGAGTGCAATGTCCAGGGATAAGAGCCTCTGGTTCTCTAACACTTCATATTCTTATCTTGTTAGGAATTCTTCTAATTCATTTATGCCATGAAAAATGGGAGGCTATCTTATCTTTGTACCCAACCACCTTACTGCGCAGTCTATTCTTGCGCACCTTCTTGTGGACACTTCATGTAATCTTTGCTGCCAATTTTCCAACCTTGTATCTAAATTAGAAGCACATGATGTGATGCTCCTCTAACTTAGTACTCCATTTGCGGTTGGGTTGACATAATATTCTTCACGCGTAGTTGTTTTGTATAACTGGTTTATTTCCTCTAAATCTAGACAAGTTGGTTCTGCGAACCTTTCCCCTTATGAAGGGTCTAATGGTGCAATAACTTTGTATTATCCCGATTCAAAGGTCATCTTCCTTGTCTTCAATTTTATTATGGACTAGTTATCAAATGCCCAATCCAATCCAAGAAATGTTGGATAAGGTGTTGGATAATGGTGGATAAGGTGACCATCTACTATTTATATCACTTCAAAATTTGCCTTAGTGAGCACTCCATCCAGATCTACTATCACACCCTTAAGCCTTCCAATTGGTACAACTCTATGTTGGTTTTCTAGATTCAATTGGACAGTTGAGTAGCCTAATGTGGGATCTCCCATACATTTCCATGTCTTCCTAGGTAAGACGTTGACCTCAGAAACCAAATCTAATATAATGTCTCCCATATTGAAATCTCCAATGTTGGCATTCAATCTGAATTCTATGCTTGTCCTCCTTCTTAAACGGAGGTGATTGAATTTATTTTTATCTAACTTCCCCTATACCTCTACGTTACATATTTCTAACATATTTTTCAACAATTTAACAGACGATGGATTATTCAATAGCTTAACACAGGATTGCGGAAAAGTCTTTATGGTACTTACTTTCTCTACAACTTGTGTTTCATTGCTGTGGTCCATTGATAAGGGAATATCGTACATTGTTATGTTCTGATTATGCTGCACAATTGATGTAGATGAAACATCTTGTGTGAGGAACTCCTATCTAGCCTCCTTGAATGTTTCTTTTTCTTTCCTCGCGTCGAACTGTTTCAGTGCTTCAATGTTCTTCTTCACCCATTAGTGTTGCGATGGATCATGTCGTACTGTGTCATCTCCTATATTAGCTCCTTTGTGCGTAACTATGTTGATATTTCTTCCATCATCCATGGCTTCTGCACAAATCCACTGAACACTCTAATTTTTTTTATTCTTCTTTTCTTGAATTTTTCCCAATAATGTTGGACAGTCCTCTGTATCATGGTTTGTTGTGCGACAATACATGCATTTCGCAGGTGGAAGTGGACATTCTTTGCATAGTGACCTAGATGTTGGAAGTTATGGAACACTATTGGTCCTCTGCCTCTTCCAAATCCTCCTCTACCTATACCTCCACCTTTGTATCAAGTTCGATCTCCTCATGGTGCATTTTACTGAGGCACCTGATTATACTATGTGTGGTTATATTGTGGTTGCGCGTTATTGTATTTCAGATATGCAGTGTTATATGGAGATGGTACTTGGTTGAATTGAGGTGCAACTTTCCCTATCATCATTTTTTCCTACATGCTATAGGTGTATGACATTTTTTCTTTCATCAAGTCCATTGTTCTACAATCTTTATCATCATGACCCACTGATTTGAAAAAGTTGCAATATGAACTCTTGGGTACTATCTGATACTTCTGCATCATTGGAATGATATGGGTCATGCCTGTGTGTTTTACAGATCTCTCACCATGGTCCTCCTGTTGGCAATGGGTTTGGTAGCCCTGTTTCCNAGTTGAACTTAAGCACAACTTATCATCCTGAAACAGATGGGCAGACTGAGAGAGTAAATCAAGTCATGGGAGACATGCTTAGGATGTATGTGATGGATAATCAGACCCAGTGGGAGAAATACCTACCTTCGGTAGAGTTTGCCTACAATAATAGTTATCATAGTTCCATTGGAATGCCACCCTACGAAGCTTTGTATGGGAGGCCATGTAGAACTCTATTGAGTTGGGATAGACTAGAAGACCGAGTAACAGTTGGGCCAGAATTGATTCAGGAAATGGAGAACAAGTGATTCAGATCAGGAAGAGGCTAAAGGAAGCACAAGATAGACAGAAAAGCTATGCAGATGCACACAGGACCGACCGAAGTTATGAAGTGGGAGACCAAGTTTTCATTTGTATTAGGCCTAATAAGAGTACCATATGGTTCGGGAAGGGGGCAAAGTTGTCACCTTGGTTTATAGGACCATTCAGGATCCAAGAGAAAATTTGACCCGTTGCCTATCGTCTCATACTGCCACCCCACTTGCATAAAACTCATAATG
>SNQJ01S0034044.1:0-15907 GCA_010110895.2 Picea sitchensis | reverse complement strand
GTTCTTACATTATTTTATTTCTTTTCCCTTAATTTCTGTCACAGTTCATTAAATGCATTCTTCAGTTTGATTATCACACAATTACTCATGCTTATTTTCTTTAACTGTTTTTTTTTCTTTGTAATCTTTAATCATTTATTCAATTAGGGTCGTTACATCGATGCATGTTAAACTACACCCTTCAGAAGAAGAAAGTGGGAGGATCTACTAAATCAAATTTCTTGGTCCTCATTCCAAAGGAGACAAACCCATCTAATTTATCCAGATTTAAGCCAATATCTCTATGGAATTCTTCCTATAAAATTCTTACTCAGATTATTTCCTCGATACTAAAACCCCTTCTCTCGAAATTGGTTTCTGAAAATCAAGGTGGGTTCAAGGAAAATAAAAAAATCACTGACAATATAATTCTAGTCCAGGAGGCTATTCACTCCAGTAGGGGATGCAAAGACAAAGGGATGGTGCTCAAATTAGATATGGAAAATGCCTTTGATCCTGTAAAACACTCATTGCTTTCAAAGGTTTTACATCAGTATGGATTCTCCTTGAAATTCATAGACTAGATTAAATCTTCTATTGGCTCCCCATGGATAGCCCCGATGATAAATGGTCGTCCAACAAACTTATTCAAATAAAATAGAGGGATAGGGTAGGGATTCCATTTTTCACCCTCTCTTTACATTCTAATGGAATATTCTCTACGTTGTAAACTAGAAGAGGAACACAGATTGGGACGTCTTCTCGAAATACAAATCGCTCCAGGAGTCAAAGCAATAAATCATTCCCAATTTTTTGATGTCACTCTTCTCCTTGGAGCTACCTCCCCTATCATTTCCATGATCTTAAAAGGGGTTTTGGAAAACTTGTTAACAAATTTAGGAGGGAAAATAAATATCAACAAAAGTAGAATTTATGGACGAAATATACCAGGACATCAACAAGATATCATATTGAGAGTTTTTGTATTTCCATTGATTGTTAATTGGAAATCCTTTAACTATCTTGGCATGCCCATTTTTGAAAGCCTCACCTCTTCACAGGATTGGAAAACAATTTTGGAAAAATTAACTAACATAATTCAAAGTTGGGGTGCTCGTTGGTTAAATTTGGTCAAATTGTTCTCCTCAAATCAATTTTTTCTGCACTAACGATTTTTTAGTGTGAAGGTATACTAGCACCTAAAGGAATCCTTGAAAAAATCTCAAAAAATCTTCTAGGATTTCTATGGGAAGGGGCGGAAACAAACATAAAATAATTTCACCTTGTCAACTGGAAAATCGTGTGTCAACCAACTAGAAAAGGAGGTTTGGTAGTTCATAACCCTTCTCTGATGAATATTACCATGGGAGAAAAGTTGGTTTGGCACCTCATCTCTGAACCCTTGGATTGGTGGAAGAAATCTATTTTATCCAAATATATTGGCTATCCCTGAATTCACAGTCTATATACCCCTCTTCCCTCCTCCAATGACTCTCTAATATGGAAATTGCCAGGAATGGAAACCCCTCTGATTCAAACTAATATTTGTTGGACTCTTGGAAATGGTGCCCTCATCAGAGTACATAAGGATAACATTCTGGGAAGGGAACCCTTAGAAAAAATAAAAATTAATAACCCCATCAAGCTTTGGTGCATCTCCAATGGCTACTCCAAGCTCCAAGATTTTTCTGAATAGAAAGTAACTGGCCTTTGGCAGTCTTGGAAAAATCTATTTTCCCCAAATCAACTGCTTCCTCTTATTCCTATTCTATTTGAGAATATTTCTATATACACCCCACTTAAATCACATTGCAGAGATTATCGCTGCTGGGTATAACACATTATTCAGTCAAATTAGGATGTGTTAGTCTCCTTGCAGATTATCTAGGGTCACTTCTCTCCAAGATTTGGTCATGTGTAGGGTCTGGATCCTCTCTCCAAAAAATAAACACTTTCACCTGGGTCATGATACACGAAAAAATCTTACAGCTGAAAATATTTAGAAGTGAGGCATCGATGGCCCATCGAGATGTGCCCTTTGTATGGCTTCCAAGGAAACATTTCGACATCATTTTTTTGAATTCTCCTTCACCAAGAAAGTTTGGGATCTCATGCTCACTTATCTCTATTCTAAATTTCACCCTCCTTCTAATTGGAATGAT
Organism: Picea sitchensis; assembly: GCA_010110895.2. NCBI lineage: Eukaryota > Viridiplantae > Streptophyta > Pinopsida > Pinales > Pinaceae > Picea > Picea sitchensis. The sequence goes on along the minus strand of SNQJ01S0034044.1, from coordinate 13,766 downwards.
ATATTTGTTCATTGGAAGAAAATATATGTTGGAGACTTCAATAAGAAACTTCTATTTGCAAGTATGTGGAGGCAGATTCCAAAGTTCACCTGCTATGGCATTTGGTTAGCAAGAAATAATTCCATTTTTCAAAATAAATCTCTTCCCCCCCCAACGATTTTAGACACAAGATTGTGGCCCCCTCTCGGATGTTTTCTCTATCCAGAATAAAATTCTAGACAATTAGGTTTTTCTCATAGACTCAGAGTAGACTTGGATAACCAGTCTCTTAGGAAATTTCTCTTCCAATCGCACCAATACCACTCAAAATCCAAAACAACATATGTGGTAGCTACGATTACCCAATAAATAATTTCTCCAATGGAAATGTAAAAAAAATACTCACCTTCTCTTTTTGGATGGAGCATCGACATGAAACCTAGGAGGGACAGGGACAGGGGGAGTTGTCTTCAACTCCAAAGGAAACGAAGTTCTAGATTTCACTTGGGGATTAGAGAAATCTACTAATAACCACATAGATGTCCTTGCATTATTCATGGGTCTTTGACTTATTCCAAAAAATATATCGATAAGTCTCATTGTTATTGGTGACTATGATATGATCATAAAGGGAATTCATCAAAATCTCAAGACCATGTATCCTAATATTGCAAGAACCCTACTCTGAATCAAAGAAAAGGAACATAAATTTTAAAAAGTTTTTTATAACCATGTGTATAGATCTCAGAATGCCATAGATGACTCTCTTGCTAAAGAAGACAAATCGTTTTCTATCGGGAAGCTAAGGAAAAATTCCTCAATTAGCTATGTGCCTATTCCCTAAGAAAATTTCACCATTCCAGTCACTCCTCTTGAACATTTTGTCACGCTTGCATCCTTCCCTTGGAAAATCTCATGATCTTTCTGCGTGCCTCTCTCCTCCTTTGTGTGATCGGTGCCTTCCTTCATATTTTTTCCCCTTCACGCTGCATCCTGTCACTTTCATCTCTCCGTCACACAAGAACTGATACTCTTCACTCCACACTTTCCTATGAAACAATCCTTGCATGTCGTGGATATTTTTAGGACATATGGCCATGGCCTCACCCTCTTTCAACCACTCATGTGGAATTCAATTCACCAACGTCATGTGATTAGCGTTCACCCCTCGTGACCTTTTTCCTCTGGTTCTCTTCGTTTGATGGAAAGGAACGTAGTGAAATCACAAATATGGTGGAACTTTTGGTTATCAGCTCAAGCCCTGGTTCAATTGGCCTCTAGACCACTTTAATCCTCATGTAAATATGTGGTGCCATAGCAGGAGTGACTTCCAATTCTCGGAATGCACCATAGGAAGAATTCAGGATCAAATGCAATCTTAGCAGGAGGAACTCACAACGCTCAAAGTGCAAGTTGAACAATAGACTCACCAGTTATAGGATTAGGAGAAATTCCACAATGTGGAAATGGATCTTGTCATGCATGCAGTTAATAGGAATTCATCCATGATTTGTTCAATTCGTCGGTCTCAACATCAACATGGCGTCTAGTAACACAATTGGCGAGTCAATTCCACTGAATCCAAAGACTCAAATGAAGCACTCCACCCACAACTGGATACAAATGCACCTCTAGTTCTAGCAATGGTTCAAGTATAAAATCCAGACCCAACAACAGCTTAGGAGATTGAGATCCAACAACAGAACCAGGTGGACACAAATCTACATTTGCACTAGTTTGCATGATTAGAAAAGTTTTGTACTTTCTTTGCTCTTTTGTATCCATATTTCGTTGGCATTTTTCTATAATCAGCATTAGCTTAAATAAGAAAATACAAACAGGAATAGGGATAGAGACATCACATTTTTTGGATACATGTTTAGCCTATGGGCAGTATGTAACTCTGGCCTTTTTTTGGAGAAATCCAGGCTCCTTTCTAATATAATTATACCCATTTTTATTAAAACATATATATAAATAACTAGTAAACAAATGAATCTACAAATAAAGTCAATGTTTGAGAGAGGGCTCTAAAAGGGGTAATAAGAATAATTCTAGGGATAAAGAGATAACAATATTTAAAAAGGTTGATTAAAAATTAAGTATGTCATAAGAAAGAATAAGAAGAATAACTAGGATAAAAGGGAGGTACATGTGAGGAGAAGCTGAAACCTATCGACATAAGTGATGAATTGTCGATTTCCAGGAATATCTAAGTTTATATCCATATTCATGATTAGAATTGTTGGGATGTTTAATAATTTCTAGGGTTTCTCTAATAATATGATTTGAACAATGAAGGTTAGATTTTAGAATCTTTTACAATATTGGTCTCTTCAATGAAAATTAAATAATTAGATTAATGAGAGTGCTTGTCAATAATAGATTTAGATATGTAGTTATGAAACATGTCAACAATATGTTCCTTGAGATAAGTATGGATGGATTATCTTGTTTGGAAATGTAGTTTTTTCCATAGGAACAAGGAATTTGATAAACCCCTCAAGATAGAAAAGGGTCATATTTATCTTTAACACTTCTAAACAATTTATTAAGGGTTTTAAGAGGCTTGAAGTGAGTTTTAATGTTATTTTTAGATAGGATTTTGGATAAATGATTAGTGATACCTTGAATGCAAAGGAGAGAAATTTGTCTTAGGGATAGAGACGTGAACTTGGTGTTATTGGTTTTGGTTGAAGGATAGAATGATTTGTTGATATGGGGAAGAGAGTAGCCATTTCATTGAACGGATTTAGTAAGGTGGTTATGCTATCTTTTAATGTGAGGGGGTGTGGATATTCTAGTCACTCTAGATAAGAGAGTCTTGAGTATATTAGATTTATGAGAAATGTGGTGGTAGGATTAGGCATGGAGGTATTTATCAATGTGAGTATTTTTAAGAAAACTTTAATGGGATAGGGAACATTAGGTTGGTGTGAAGCTAGAACATGTAAAAAGGGAAGATAATCATTTTGTTCAATTTCCATTGTAAATTTGGTGTGAGGGGATAATTGTTGATATTTTACCACTTCAACCCAACACACGATAGTTAGATAAAAATGAAATGACTTTATCTACTAAAAGAACAACTAAGCAATCAACTAAACATGCAGTGGAAGCATAAACTAGGAAACCAAAATTATCACACACAAGACACCAATATTTTCGGGTATAAACCCCTAGAAAAACCCCAAAGGGGAAACTTGTAATTAGATGATTTTATTAAAGTCGAATCATGGCTCCTGTAATAGGGAAAATGGCCCACTAAGAGAATATATATTGCAGACAAACCTAACAATTCCCATGGTGATGTACAACCATGTACCGACACATTTCTTGAGGTGTACACACATTAACTTTAGTAAAACCACATACATCTGCGATCGTCTCCACTGGGACTCACGTACATGTAAAAAAACATTGTATGGAAAATTCCATTTAGCACACCCCTTTCACGTGGCTTCAATCAACTGAATCCCATCTGTAGTTGCCTCTACTCTCTCTGCTCCTTCACTTGTATACCCTCTACATGAAATTCCTTCTCCACCTATCCAAGATATTGAATCAGAGTCCTTCGTGACCCAACCCTCTCCGCATCAATACTTATATGGAATATCTTCACACAACCAATGAGATCTCCTCACTCTCGTGCAAGTACAATTCCTTATTTTCTTCTACACTCTCCACACTAGAAAAATTCATTCTTTGCTATCCTCGACCATGGAATCTCACCAAAAGTCCCAACCTTGATCTCTCACCAAAGTCTCTCACAAGTGCATCTTGCACAAGTGTCTTCCTCCTTCACCCTAATGTTGCTTTTATAATCATGCGTTACAATCTAAACCTAATTTGTAAAGTGATTGATGATTGAGATTACGTCTCACACCCAGTTAAGATTTACATTCTTAGATTACATGCTAATTACTTTTAGAAAATTCCTTAAATAACTCAATTAACTAATAAAAACAATTTTACTTTGATTAATTGTTTTTAACTAAAGTAAAATCAAGGCTAGAAGTATTTTGAAGACTTCCACATGCTAGACACATGCCAATACAGACGTACCTGTTTGATACTACCACTAACATCAACACTCCCTCTTATAAAGGAAGGTAATTCTCCCACCTAGAGTTGGCTCTATCTTCACTACCAGATATGATACCATTCCTTCTCTCCAATCCACTTGATTGATGGCTCCCTCTGACACAAAATCTATCTTTTCCATCATGGTATGATATGTCTTCGAAGACTCATCTTTTATCATGTTCCTAGAAGCCTCCTACTCCTAAGAATCATGCATGGTCATATCAAACCATGAATCCTTGATAGACTTGGAAGGCTACTCCTTCCCACTTGAACCCAAAGGACGACTCCCTCTAAGTTGCTCAACCTTTAGAGATACCTGCTCACTATTCTCTGTCACTCTATTGTTTTCCATTACTTATGTAGATTGGACTTTTATCCTATACAAGTTGGTTTCCTCCCTTTAGAGATCACACTCTGATACCATGTTGATATTTTACTTCATCAACCTAGCACCTGATAGTTATCTCAAAATAAAACAATTTTTTCTACTAAAAGCACAACTAAGTAATCAACTAAACATGAAGTGGAAGAGTAAATTGTTGATTAAGGTTGGTTTTCATTGGTGTAAACCATTGAACAAAGTCCGATAACACAAAGGTTTGGGTAATGGACCCAAGTTTGTTTGATGTAAAGATGACTCATTATTTCCTTGTCATGGTTTATAATAAGTACAAATGGATGAACTCCAAAGTGGTACCCTTATGGTGAAATCCCTCATGGGAAGATGCTTTGTGGATTGAGTTATCCTAGAAGTATGGTTAGACAACCAATGCTTAATTGTGGAATAATGAGATGAAGGTCAGTGAATTTGTCAGTGAAAATATCCTAGATGGATAGTGCTTATCATGCCATTTCCGGTGGTATGTGGAAAGTCACATAACTCCTCACGGTTAGAGAGTTATAGCCATATGAAATTGGAGAACCCTCATGAGTCATATAGAAGCTCCCAAAAAGTCAAAGTATTTGCAAAAGAAATTATTTAAATAATAAAGTTAATGGAGAACTCCATAAAATAAGGAAAGTGGGATGCTACATGAAAGTATAAATAAGAGGCAAGGCTTTCTCATTTTATCACACTTGAATATAATTGAATATCTATTTTGTGTTATCACACTTGAATATCATCAATATATCAATTTTGTGAAAGTTATTTGGGAAGGTATTATTATTATTATTATTATTTTAATAGAAACTTATAGATTATATTAATGGGGTGGACTAGCCACATATTCGATTACAAAATAGCCTCGAGATTCTTCGGGCCTGACTTTATGAACCATTCTACCTCTATAGCTATAGACTAGTGAAATGAACTAGTTCCTGAATGTTCTAATAGAACTTGATTAAATTTAAATGCCGAAACTCTAGTCATTGTTTCAACATAAGTCTCAACACTGTTTCAAAGATATGTCTCAAAGACTATTTCAACAATTGTTACAATGGGTGTTTCAAAGACATGTTCCAACACCAAGCTTCAGATATGTTCCAAAGATCATGTTTCAACATATGTTAAACATCTGCTTCATCATAAGGTCCAAAGATCAAGCTCAAAGATATGTTCCAAAGATCATATCAACATATGTTCCAACACTGTTTCATCATATACATGCCATCTATGTTTCAAAGATATGTTCCAACCATCCTTCGCGAATCCATCTACAATCTTTTACACGCTACTGCCCTTTTCAATGGATACATATTTTTGTTGGGTCTCCGTCATTTATGCATAGATCTCCTTGTGCCAGGAGGCAACCTCTATTGGCTAAAGCATCTGTTGCTTTGTTTAAGTCCCTAAGTATATGGTAGCAGTTGAAAGAGGTGAAGTCCTCGAGAGTGTGTCTTAAATTTTATGTGTTCTTATTAGGTCTAGCATCATTAAACCGTCTTAATGTGGTCATTTTGATCAAAGATTTCGGACTCTCCCAACACTTTAGTTTTCCGGCTACCTTGCCTTTTAGCCATTCCCGCAAACTTTATTAGACTCAAGATTATTGTTGGTTATTGTTCGCCGGGCCCGTCTCCCTACCGGCAGTGTTTCTATCGCGGTCCTTTTCTGTTGGAGTAAATGATTCTCCACCTCATTTCATGCCAGATTGCCCTTGGAGGCTCCTTCTAAGAATGTTGTAGTTATTCTTGCTTCGCCACCATCTTTGGAAAGTGTCATTATTGTCTCTTTCATTGATTAACTATGTTTTGAATTTCACATCAGTCTGCTTTGTTTGCATTGTCTGCATTTCACATAGATAAATTCCTTCCGCTTACAGGAAATATTCCACACCAGATAAAACAGGGGACAAAGAACATCGAATTAAGGAGGGTAAGGAACCAGAATTCTATAGTAAATTCGACGCCTACAAACAAATGGTCTGATGTTTCCATTGCTTCTTTGCATAAAGCACATCTGTGAGGGCCTGTAATATTTCTTTTCATTAAGTTTTCACCAGACAAGACCTTTTTGTGCATTAGAATCCAAAAGAAAAAATTAACTGGGATTGTCAGAGTCCCAAACGTCTCTTCCATTTTTGGCCGGGGTGGTCTGGTTTTTCGGCATTGAAGAGCACAAGAAGCCTTTGGTCAGAGAATACCCCTGCGGGTCCCTACCCATTTGTCTTTTCATTCATGTGCACTGGTGAAGCGTCTCAGAGCTCTGCTTCGAGCATTTCTAGCTATTGAAGGAGGCGATTTGGAACATTACCGAAGTGCCAGTCTAACCAGGAGCCATCCTCATTCCATTTTGAGATATCACCGATCCTCTGTATTCCTCTCTGGGTAAGAAAAACACGAATTTCGTTCATACTGGCATTTGAAGCAAGGAGCAGCCTCCCCATTACCCGATCTATCCAAAGGCAAGTCCGTTTTACCATTTCCGTGGAACTTTCTGTGACAACATCTCCAGAATATTCACATCCCTTTCAGGTATAATTTTATAGTCGCTGCTTTTCCTCGCGGAAAGTGTTTGTACTGATTTGAGCACTGGAATGTATTTGTGCAGAGCGCAAGCGATCCCACCTTCACCGTCCCACCAACCATGGGAAGCTTTGCTGTTTCACATCTGACCAAATGGAACTTTTGTTGATTCCCTTTGCCACCATCCCACATGAAATCTCTCAGGAAGTTGTTGATTTGCCCAGAAATTGATTTGGGTGCCAGGAGATAAGCTGTTTGGTAGATCGGTAGTGAGGAGAGAGTTGCCTTTATCAATGTTAATTTTCCTCCTTGTGTGAGCCAGTGTCCTCCCCGGGCATCAATTTTCCCTTTAATTATTGTTAGGACTCCTTCCCACAGATTGACTTTATTTATGCCCAGTGATAATGGCAGCTCAAGGTACTGTATCTTTTCCCATTCTTCATACCCTTTGAACCCCAAGGTGCCGGAAATCCTTTTGAATTTCATGTTCTGCTGCATTCCAACCATAGACAACACTTTTCCTTTTCGCTATCAAGGCTCCCACACATTGCAATAATTTCAAGTATGCTCTTAAATGTATTACTCGCTTTGGTGTCTCCTAGCATAAGAGAATCATCCGCAAACATAGCGTGATTAATAGGCTTGAGGTCCTTCGTGATTCTCAAGCCTGGGACAACTCCAATTAACCTTTCCCCGCCCAACTCCTACCGAAAGTGAATCCTCCATTAAATGTACGTAAAGGGGAGAGAGGGCAAATTTCTTGCCCTAACCCCTCAAGATTTGAAGAACTCACTGCCTCCTTGCTACCAAAAGTTATCCATGGGCTGTGTGTACATGCTTGTATCAGTTTTACAAACTCTTTCTCAAATCAAAATGAGAGTAGCACTTGATATAGAAAGGTCGATTTAATTTTGTCAAAAGCATTAGCCATGTCTAAATTGATCAACATGCTCTTTTCTGAAGTTGTTGAATGCATAGCCTCTAACTAGATCACATTATCCAGATATAAATCTTCCTTTGACGCATCCTCCCTCATGATTCTCGGAATGAGTTTTTGCTCAAAGAAGGGTTTTATTCTCGCTTGCAAGGAGTTTTGAAATTATTCATAAGAGTATGCTATAAAGGAGATTGGCCCTAATCTAATAAAGGAGACTAGGTTTGTTTCTTTTCTCGATTAAAGAATGTTGAGTTAAGGCACTCTCCCGCTTTTTGAAGGACTTCTTTTATCATTCTTATGAGATCCGATTTGATTATATTCCAACATATCCTGTAAAAATGAATAGTGAACTCGTCTAGTTCCTCGATCTTTGTCAGGGGCCATGGACCAGAGGATTTTGTTGATTTCTTCTTCGCTGGTTGGGCTCAAAAGTGCTATGTTATCTTCTTTTGTAACCAGATCCGGGATGTTCTTGAGGAAGTCCTTGATGCCTTCTTCGTTATCATCATTATCTTTGTCAGATAGAGGAAATGTGAGGCAGCAGCGTCCTTTATTTGATCTGTTCCTTTGCAAATATTCCCATCATTGTTTGTGATTTCAGAGATGTGATTCCTGGAGAGCCGGGCTTGAATTGGCGATGGAAGTAAGAAGTGTTTATGTCCCCGAATTCCAACCATATAGCGTGATTTTAGTCTCCAATATTCTTCTTCAATTCTAAAGGAATGGTAAGTTTTACTTTGGATTGCTTGTTCCTTCTCCAGATCTGTATTAGCAATATATTTTATTTCCATTTCGCTTTTGCAACATTCTCAACTGGTTGCACTAGCTCCTTTTGGGTGTTGGGATTACTTTCCGGTCTTTTACTCCATTCCTTAAGATCTGCTTTTTTATTTTGTTTTGTCTCTCGCATAAAAGTGGGTGACTCACATCGTGGTGTCTATGCCATTTGGACTGCCTCATAGAAACCACTTTTCTTTTCCACAAAGGGATGAATCGAATGGGATTGGACCTAAAATTTATTCATCCTCTAACAAAAGCAGAATGGGTTTGTGGTCCAAGGTAAGCTTGGGAAGGATGGCGGTGCGGAGATTAGTTTCCTTTCCAACAACAAAGCGCTTTGAACCAAGAACCTGTCCAATCTGGAAGATATGTGTTCCTCCCCTATCTTGTTGTTGGTCCAGGTGTATATCCCTTTGCGTGGTTTAAAATTCATTAGGTCCCATTGTTGTATCATGTCTTTTACTACATAAATCATTTGGTCCTTTTTGGTCCTTCCTCCCCTCTTTTCCATTCATTACTAGTTTGAGATCTCTAGCAATGATTATATTGTTTGGGGAAATTAATTCTAGATACTCAATTAAAGTTTTCCAAAAGTCTTTCTTTTCGGAGTGCAGAGTTGGTACATAAAGATCGAATAATGCAATGGCTAATTTACTTAATCGTGATGCTTCGCTCGCTAGATCCAATGATGAGTGTTGAAGGAGTTGACGAGGCTAAACTGATCTTCCTTCCATAGTGTTGTTATTCCTCCGGAGGATCCCCTTACACTGATTGTTTTCCCTGCATTCTTCTGCCATCTGTTTTTGCTGATCTCTAGAAGAGCTTCCCCTTCAATTTTTGTCTATTGGAGCAAGAGAATGTTCCGCCGGTTCCACTTTCATCAGTCCTTAATCGCTTCACTTGTCGAAATTCCTGCACTTCTACGCTACAAGAGACGACGCCATTACTTTACTAGGTGGCGGACGCCTCTTTTGAGATCTTTATCCTTTGTATTTCTGCCAATCGACATTTCTATGGTGGGTTGGCTTCCTTTGGTCTTTTGTCTTTCCGCTTCTTCCTCCCTAGATTCTTTATGGGACTTCCTTCCTTCTCTTTTGGTTGGTCTTTCTAAGATCTCATCCTCGAAGGAGCTTACTGGTTCCATTATTTCCTTTCTGGCTATGTCTGCATATAAAGGTGAGGCCACCGCTTCCATGGATCCTGCAATACCATTTTCCCTTGTTCCTCGGTGTCTTTTCTTTTTGAGGGAGATTCTAGGTGTACCCTGCTTTCCACAATTATATATGGTTCTTCTGTTTCCTTATTGAGCTTTTCTGTTTGCGTTGCTGATTGCGGCGTGTGTTTGGGGTCCCCGTCAGGTTGTTCTTGTTCCAGTTGCCCATGGTTGTTACTCTTCGCTGTTCCTTTGTTTCTAGATATTGCTGTCCCTATTTTCTAAACTGTGATCCACTGGTTTGTTTTCGCATTCTCACTCTCCTCCGCAATCTTTTTTGCAATACCAAGCGGCGGACATATCCATGGCGTTATTCCAGATTTGAAATGTAATTGTTCATAGTCTAGCTCCTCGATATGCGTCCACCGTCACCGTGAAGTTTGATTGCCTATGGTATCCACTTCCGTGATCCACCTCCACGCCGCATCCGGAGCCGCATGAGTATTGATCTTTCCTTGGTGCTTGATCGATGTACCTTCCGAGCTTGTTGCCGATTGCATGCAGTGATTTTTGGTTCCAGCAGTGCAAAGGGAGATGTGGTAGGTGAACCCACACTGGAACAACAGATGGCACATCCTGAGCTGGATCGAAATCCGGGGTCCATTTGTTCATATATATCCCCTGGGGTCCCATGAAATATGGGCCATTTCTGAAAATGAGGTTTTTATCTTCAGGGTTTTCAAAAACGAAAACAAAGTAACCTTTCCCTACGAAGTGACTCTTTATCCCTGCTGAGATGAGCGGGCTCCAGTTCCTCTGTACCCAGGATTCGACGGATTTGGGAGAGGGCCAGAGCCCGATAAATTTCCCAATAAGATCTCTATCTACCAGATTGATTGTCGACCTGCAGGTTTCTTCTAATGGCAGTTCTATGCTTGGGATGCATTCCAGTTTCTTGACGAACTTCTGTTGTGCTGCTGACGGTGGTCTTTTGGAAGCCTCGGCCACCAGTTTCCTGAAGGCATCAATCTCTGGCAAAGGGGGAGAGGTGGGGACGGATGCCCCACCAGCATCCATGGCTGGGGGACCCCTGCTCGCTGCTCGCTGCACTGATCTCTGCTTAGGTCGCGCTCCACTCGCTTTTAAATTGAAGGACATGGGGGTGGGCTTTGATCCACTTATGTGTGCATGGGTCATGATACCATTTAATATGGTATCTCTGGGTGCAACCACATGTTCGAACACTACCTCAAGGTGTCCCCATGGCTCCAGGTAAAGCCCTCACGAGAATTGAACCTTGCCCAATGGTGAAAAACTCCTCATTTTTCACCATTGGATCCAACCCCTTTGGGCTTAAAAATTGAAGGACATGGGGGTGGGCTTTGATCCACTTATGTGTGCATGGGTCATGATACCATTTAATATAGTATCTCTGGGTGCAACCACACGTTCGACCACTACCTCAAGGTGTCCCCATGGCTCCAGGTAAAGCCCTCACGAGAATTGAACCTTTCCCAACAGTGAAAAACTCCTCGCTTTCCACCATTGGATCCAACCCCTTTGGGCTTGGGAAAGTATTATTGATAGAGAAAATTGTAGAAGAAAAAGTGCGGCAGGAAAAATGCGGTAGAAAAAGTGCGGCAAGAAAACTACAGTAGAAAAATCGCGGCAGAAAAATCACGGAAGAAAAAGTGTGGTAGAAAATTCACGGTAGAAAAGTGTGGCTGAAAAATCACGGCAACAACATGGTTGGGGCCTATTTATGAGAGATATGGCACATCTTGTTTGAGGTATGTTTTGTGAGCTAAGGTTTAGATCTTGAGATGGTATTGGGTGTTTAGTATTGCTGCATATATCAGATTTGTTGAGGGATACAGTTGGTATTTTGTTGTTCGTATCTGGCATATGGGTATTAGTCTTTTGGTTGTGATGTGTTGCTAAAGTTGTTGGTTTAGCTTGAGGCTACATAACAGTGAGGTTGTGGCACATGGTTTTATGCAAGGGTTTATGGTATTTGGTTTATGGATAGAGTGATGATTTTTTGATGGTTATATTGGTGTATGTCTTTGGTATATGGTTGAGGTACATGTTGGGTACATGGTTGAGACAAGTAGTTTATGAGTTGGCATATACATGAGGTGTATAGTTGAAGAGTTGTCACATAGATGAGGTGTATATTTGATGATGTTGGTACATCTTGATGAGTCAAGGTTGATGCATGGTTGATGCATAGTACATTTTGGTTCAGTTTATTGGTACAGGTTGCTTGGTGCAGGTTGATTGGTATAGGTTATTATAGGTTATTGGTACAGGTTGACAGTGACAGGATGAAAGTGGCATTGGTTGATTCAGTGACAGTGACAGTGACAGGTTGTCTACATTTGAAATTTATATTTTAGGGTAGTTGGATGGGGAAAGGACAAGTGGTTGTATCCGAAGAACATAGAGGGTTGTAGCGTCCTTCTGGTTGTAGCCAGAGAATTGGGGAGTTGGAGCTTCCTTCAAGTTGTAGCCTGAGAAACTAGGGGGTTGGAGCCTCCTTCCAGTTGCAGCTGGAAAACAAAGGAAGTTGGTGCTTCAAATGAATGTAATTCTTCAAGACATATAAGAAAAATAATTCTGTGGTTTTCTCCCGCTTTGGGTTTCCACGTAAAAACACTGGTGTACTGTGTATGTGTGTGATTGCTCATTTGTTCATTGTTTATTTACTCTATAACTATTGGATGATAATGCTACATTGATATAACACTTGAATTTTGGTGAAAATGATTATATTTCTCTATTACTGACTCACCCCCCCTCTTAGTAATCCAACAATTGGTTTCAGAGTAAGGTTCCTTCATAAATCAATTTAACCGCTGAAAGGTAGATCATGGAGAGAAACAACTTGTATACTAATGGAATACCACAACTTGATGGACAAAAATATGCATTTTGGAGCATAAGGATGAAAACATATATACAAGCATAGGGATTTGAAATTTGGAAATAAATTGTAGATGAATACATAGTACTAGAAGTTCCGCCAACAAATGACCAAGCAGTGAAACTTGGTTAGAATAATTCCAAATTCACAAATGCACTTCTGAATGGTCTTAGTGAAACAATATTCACCAAAGTAGCACATTGTAAATCCGCTAAAGTGATTTGGGACAAACTTTGAAATATTTATGAAGGAGATTCAAAAGTCAAAGCATCAAAGATTCAAACTTACATAGGTTAGTTCGAACAACTTAAGATGAAGGAAGATGAGAATATTGCAGCTTACCTTTTATGAGTTGATGAAACAGTAAATGCAATCATAGGATTGGGAGAAGAAATCGCAGAATTTGTAATCATTCAAAAGGTACTAAGATCTCTTCCCATGAGATTTGACCCTAAGATATCAGCACTAGAAGAAAGAGAAGATCTACTATCAATAAGCATGGGATAAATACATGGAATCTTCACTGCATATGAAATGAGAACTGAACAGGAAAATCTAGATGTAAAATAAGCAGCCTTCAAAGCATCCAAAAGATCAAACAAAAAGGAAAAGCAACAAGAAAAAGAACATAGAAGCAATAGTGACGTCTTGAAAGATGATGAAGATGTGGCCAACTTAATAAGAAGACTGAAAAAGGAAACCGACGGTAGGTATCGAGGTAAGATTCCTTTAATTTTTTATAATTGTGATGGTATTGGTCATTTTGATAACAAATATCCTCATAAGAAAAATAGAAATGATGAAGGTGACTCAAAAAACAAACAAACATATAAAGGAAAAAGAACCACAAAGAAAGTTTTCAAGAAACGCCTATGCACCAAAGAAGACATCTCATCATCAGATGAAGATGAAGCCAGTGAAAGTGAGACAGAAAGAGTTCTATTCATGCCAGTAAAATACTCTGATAAAGAAAACTCCGAAGTAGAATATGAAAAAGA